>CATKHJ010940629.1:0-31273 GCA_949750685.1 Vernicia montana
TTTTAAATTTTTATCATATATTCTAATAATATAATTAAATTTTATTAATAATTACAACTATCATTATATAAACTTATAAATAAAAAATAAATGGATAAATAAAAAATAAATGGAAAAAGTCAAATTATATGTATATACACACACAAATATTTTGTAGTTAAATGTAAAATATAAGTTAAAAAAAATATATATAAAGGAATGATAAAAAAGAAAAAAATTAAAAAAAAAAAGTGTAGAAAGAGAGATAATGGAGGTAACAGAGAGATAAGGGGATGTTGGCCCATTTTTGTAACGATAGGGGTATATTCATACCTCGAAAAATATTAAGTGTTGATATGCACTTTTAATCAAATATTAAGGGTATATTTGCACCTTATCCCTATTTTTTTAGCTAGAAAAGAAAATTACAACTTAATCCTTAACTGAGTAAAATAATTACAAATAAATCCTTTAAAAATTTCAAAATGATCCAAAATTTTCAAAATTCTTGCAACTGAAGTATCTTTTTCCTTTTGAACATCATAAAACTTCTCCATTTCCCAAATACACAAGGAACCCCCAAAAAATTATAATCATCAAATCTTAAAACTAAATCTAAATGTATCCCATATCAAATACTCAAATCACTAAATAACAAAAATCTCATTTTAAAATTCAAAATTTCAAATTTAAACCTAAAAAAAAATATAAAAATTGAAAACAAAAATTCTACTAAAACCAGTTAAATGCATGTTAATCAAAACCAACCAATAAAAAATAAAAAAAAAACCCAAAAATCTTTTAAATTCTAAAATTACATCAAAGCCAACCACATCTACCTCCCTTTCAAAGAATCCACCTATTTCAAAAGCAGAGAAAATTAAAGATTTGTGGCACCGTCGGTTGCTGTCTGCTCTAATTGGCTAAATCCGTTGCTGTCGTTGATTACAGCTTCAACTCCTTTGGTGATCATCAAAGCACCAGGTAAGTTTATGTATTTTTTATTATTATTATTTTTTCTTTTCAAATAATATGTATATGAAGCAGTACAAAATACAAGTCTATCGGCTGATTGAAGCATTCAATTGATATTTTTGAAAGTTGAAACACTAAATTGTCAAATTTTGATAAGTTATGACACTAAATATATAATTATCCCTAATATTTTTTTATAAAATTACCCGTTACTTATTAATAACCTGCTTATAATACTAGCATGTAATTTTTTTACAAATTAAAACATTCAATTGATATTTTTAAAAATTGTGACACTTAATTGTTAGATATTGACAAGTTAAAACATTAAATTTATAATTATAATTTTGTATGGTATTGATAAATTGTTGACCCTTATAAAATACGCAAAGGTGATTAAATTCTCATTAAAAAAAATTGTATATAATGGATGATCAGATTCTCCGCGCCTCGAAGCCCACGAATTGTATTTTCTAAAGAAAATCGAAAGAAAAAGGTTGAACTTACACACTGTCACGTTGCTTTCTTTCTCTAAAAATAAAAAGTAGACTTCACTCATTTGTGGACAAAAGGCAAATACTTCGCCAAGAAAATTGTTAAAACTTACTGAGTTTCACATGTCTATTGTCTAATAAATATATATTGTATATAATTTTTTTCAAGAAATATTGCATTCATTGAAGTGGTTTATCAAATTTAATGCCTTCAAAATATCATATTTTTTTGCTAAATTATTCAAAAATTTGAGCTTTTTATATTTTTTAATTATAAAATTTAAATTACCGATTTTCAAAAAATTAGAAATGTTATAGCTAAGTTATTTTTAATTTTATTTAATATTGTAAAAGAAAAAATCATATAAAATCCCAAATACTTGTAAGAAATGCTTTTTAATTTTTTTTTAATAAGTATTGTCTACAACAATTACATGCATAGTTGCGTACCCATAACATGAAATAAAAATATATGAAAAAAAAATATCAATATATTTTTATTTTATGAAAAAATTATATTAAATAAAATATTTTATCACTTTTTAATTTTAAACATAAAAATAAATATATGCTCTTCGAATAAATAAAAAATTTTCATTTTTATTAATAAAACAATATCAAATACTAATTTTTTCGGTAAAGTACTAAATTGTCCTTCCTAAAAGCGCGAAAAGCAGACCATCCAACATTTTGCCATTACAAAAAGGAGAAAGAAATGTAAAATGTTACAAGAAAGCAACCTTTACGATACAAAAAGCGTCGTAATTAATTAGAAAAAATTAAATATAAAATAGGAGAAATTTTTAAGTAATTCAGCCTATCATTTTATTTATAAATTAATTTAATATAAAAAAATATATTAATTAATAATACAATATAATTAATATCATTAATTAATATATTTTATTTTTATTAGATTAGTTTATTATTCTACCTATTTCTCCATAAAATAGCCACCGCGCATCCAAAGTCTTACAAAAATCCGTAAAGATCCCAATTCATTCTTATCTCTCCTCCCTTCTTCCAACTTGCACAGATCAAGCACACACAAATCATGTCGACTGTTACCATTGAGCCTTTCCTCGGATATTCTCGCTCAGAAAAGCCTTTATACAGTCGCAGAACGAAGATCCTGAAACCTTCCTCTTTGAATTTCTCCACAAAGCTCGTCTCCAATGGCGCCAGTACAAGCTTCTGCAACTTCAAGCCTCCTCGGTCCCGCACAATTCGAGCTAGCTCCATCGACACGGCTCTTGTTGAAACTTTTAAATCCTCCAATGTCTTCTTCAAGGAGACTTTTCCTCTCGCGCTAACTGAAATGGTTTCCACTTTCGTAGTTATCTATTCGTATTCGTAGCATTTACATATACGCATACATATACGTTAATACGTGTACTTGTATTTATACATATACGTATATACTGTTTTTTATGGATGTGTGTTTGATTGCTGAGAAAAATTGGAATTTCCCGTACTTTGTTCTTTTGTTTAATTCTGTTGATGAAGGAAGTCTTTATTGTGAATATAGTTGAATATCAGGCTCGAATATTCAGCTTCACTTTTATTTTCTACAGTTTCTTTTCTACAGAACTGAGCGTCATAGACTGATTGAATCAATTTAGTTGCTGTTCTAATCAATCTAGAGTAAAAGCAACATGTCGTTGTACTGAAAATTCTATTTCAGTCTTGAAAATGTTGTTGATCTTCATTTATTTTGCTTGGAATGGTAGGTTGAGGGAAAGATTTTCGTAAGATTAGATAAGGAGAAGGGTCAACAGTGTTGGCAGCTTAGCATAGGGTGTAGCCTTCCTGGGAAATGGATTCTTCATTGGGGAGTTTCTTATGTGGACGATGTTGGCAGGTTAAATTCGCTTTTGATGTTAATAATTCCTTGATTATGCTCTTATTTTTGAATTAAATCTTTACAAAACATGTTAATAGGCATTTACTTTTTTTTTTTTAAATTTTTTATTTTCTTTTAGATTTTATTTGAATTTGTTATTTCTTCTATTTTGCTTTGTTTTCTATGTAAGTTGTTACCTTGGTAATGCAATCTTTCAAATCTTGCAGTGAATGGGATCAACCTCCTAATAATATGAGACCCTCTGGTTCTGTTCCTATAAAGGTAATGATCATTGCTTCTTGTATGTGAGTATTGGCCCACTTTTACATTTCGAGCACAAGCATTAAACATAAATGTCTTTTCAGGACTATGCAATAGAGACACCGTTAAAGAAATCATTGGAGGGAGACATGTTTCATGAAGTGAAGATTGATTTAGATCCTAAAAGTTCAATCAAATGCATAAATTTTGTTTTGAAGGTTTTGATTTTCAACATTTAGCACTTGATTTTGCTAGTTCTTGTGTGTTTCTGTGTTTACACACACACATATGTATTTATGAATGTATCTTGACAGGGCATTACCTTTTCTCTTCTTCCCTGGTTGTGGTGTTACAGGATGAAGAAAATGGAGCTTGGTATCAGCATAGGGGGATGGATTTTAAGGTGCCTCTTGTGGACTACCTTCTTGATAATGGGAATGTAGTTGGAGCAAAGAGAGGCTTCAGTATATGGCCAGGTTGTAGAAATCATTACTTGATTCAGTTTATGTCTTTCTGATATTTTTCTAAGTTTGATTCTATGAGCCTGTTTCTGATTAGTTAAGTTTAGTTTTACTTTATGCTCCTAACAAAGTTTTTTTGGTAATGAAATTCAGAGGGGATAGCCTTAATAACAAATATTGTAGTGGTTAGTCAGTTGAAATTTAATGTAATTTGTTCCCCATCATCCAGTTCCATTAAAGTTTGAAATGTAATTTTTGAAGTTTGATGCAATTACAAATAAATGTAGAAAACTGAATTAGATGGCCTAATCTTGGGCAAGTTGTAGATCCAACTCTCAGTTACTATTTTGGGTTGGTGAGAAGATGGGCCAAAACTAGGTGGTTTTTTCTGACTATTTCTCCCTCTATCTTTCCTCTCTTCTTCGTTTTATATGCATTCATAAACTGAGCTTCTTGTGCTTCTCCTCAATCCTAGGGGCTTTACTTTCTAATATGCTTCTCAAAGCAGAAGCCTCGCCTTCTAAAGATCAAGATAGCAATAGTGAATCCAAAGATGCAAGACAAGAAAATAAGCAGCTAGAAGGGTTTTATGAAGAGCAACCTATTGTGAAACAAATTGCTATTCAAAGTTCGGCCACTGTTTCAGTTACGAAGTGCCCTAAGACAGATAAGAATCTTCTTTACTTGGAAACTGATCTACCTGGAGAAGTTGTTGTTCACTGGGGAGTTTGCAGAGATGATGCTAAAAATTGGGAAATTCCAGCTGGCCCACATCCACCAGAAACAACTGTATTCAAGAACAAGGCTTTGCGGACTCTATTGCAGGTATGGAATATAAGTGTTCTATCAAGAGAACTTGAATATTGGATTTGAAGTCCTTTCTGGATGTCCACTGATGTTATTGTTGCCAGTTAAATATTCATTAAATGTATGTATATTTATGTTGTGTACTCTTTATGTTCTAAGCTAGTTAAAGATGCTACACAACTGTTTTCTCTTCTAATTCTTTTGTTTCCGGAGGAAATTTTTATTGTTACCCCATCCATTATACATACAACTGTAAAATCAACTCAAATGTTGCTAGATCAGTTTTGATAAATTGCTAAAAAATGAAACTGTTTGTTGTCCCTTCTCCTTTTCCATTAAGTGTAGGTTATGATTTAACCTGGAGAGGATGGGGTGTTGGGAAGGATATTTTTCTCAGCAACCACAAATAAATCAGGAAAAGAAAATTACTTGTTGAGAACAAAATTCTCTGCTGTCTATGTTGATGGGCTTAATTAGAGGTGGTAGTGATGGTTGTTCTTCTTGCTGGTTACCGTGTGAAAATGATGAAACTTTGGCTGCTTGTTACTAATGTTAGAAATACACTTTTTGAATCTTATTTTTCTGGGTTATGTGTACTGATGGGGTATGCTATTGGAAGTATGCATTTTACTAAGGGGATGTGGAGAATAAATGTGCATAATTGTACTTTCTTCTGTGGGTTCTGGTTGAAAGCATTGTTTTGGTTGTAATCACTTTGCAGCTTACATTGCTATGTTGGAAACTTGAAATTTGGTGCCTTGATAGTGTTATTTTAAGCGAAGGTTTTAATCAATCTTGTTAAGAATGGTTTATCCTGTTTTTATTTTTCCATTTACGAGGCCTCCTTCTCTGCAGCCAAAAGATGGTGGAAATGGATGTTCAGGGTTATTTACTTTAGATGAAGCATTTACTGGCTTTCTTTTTGTTCTCAAGTTAAATGAGAACACTTGGTTGAATTTTATGGGAAATGACTTCTACATTCCCCTTCCAAGTTCAAGCAGCTTGCCTGCTCAGCCTGGACAGGGACCATCTGAAGCTGCAATGGTATCCGAAAAGACTCTGGAAGCAAATGAAGAAGTTTCTCATACTGCATATACTGAAGGGATAATTAATGAAATAAGGAACTTAGTAAGTGGCATTTCCTCTGAGAAAAATAAGAAAACAAAAACAAAAGAAGCACAAGAAAGCATTCTTCAAGAAATTGAGAAATTGGCTGCTGAAGCCTACAGTATCTTCAGAAGCTCTATTCCTACTTTCACTGAGGAAGCTGTTTCAGAATCTGAGGCACTAATAGCTCCTGCTAAAATTTGCTCAGGAACAGGCACTGGGCATGAAATATTGCTCCAAGGTTTTAACTGGGAATCTCATAAATCTGGAAAATGGTACTTGGAACTCAAAGAAAAAGCTGCGGAAATATCTTCACTTGGATTCACTGTGATTTGGTTGCCCCCTCCAACAGAATCTGTGTCACCTGAAGGGTACATGCCAAAGGATTTGTATAATTTGAATTCCAGGTACTCACTATAAATTTATGAAATGCATAATGGCTTTTCCATGGTCTTCATTTATTTTTTATTTTTTAGCTTGGATTAAGCCATAGCAACTGATTCAAGCCAAGCTGATCAAATGATTCATTTGTATTCGCTCTAGACCCTTCCTTTTCCCCTTCTCCATCTTAACATAATGAGTGGCTTTTAAGAAAAGATTATATGGTTTATGCATAACTACTCGCTTGGTCTATGTTCTGTATTTGACAACGAAACATATTTACTTTTTTCACATCAGAGTTTATTGTTTATCATTCACTGGAATGATGGTAGGTCTTCTTCAAAGAAGTTCCCCATGTACTTTCTATTTCTTTTCCACATTAGTGGTGATGGGCACCATTATCAAACTGGTGAATAACATTTGACCTCTGTGGCATATATTAGATATGGAAGTATCGATGAGCTTAAGCATCTTGTGAAGAGTCTCCATGAAGTGGGTCTTAAAATTCTTGGAGATGCTGTCTTGAACCATCGCTGTGCCCACTATAAAAATCAAAATGGTATATGGAATCTATATGGAGGTCGCTTAAATTGGGATGATCGAGCCATCGTTGCAGATGATCCACATTTCCAGGTACCTTAACATTTGAGTCTGACATCTATTTGTTTTGCTGGACTCAGAATCAAGTAGCTTAAAGGATAGCATGGTTATAAATTTTGTATGGTGCATGATATTACATGCCATGATGTGGTTTTGGGGGGGGTGGGGGTGGGGGTGGGGTTGAAGAAATTACTTCTGTTGGTTGTCTGCGAATGCTGCCCCTTGGTGTCTTGCAATTTAATTCTATTACTTACCAGGAGAAAATGATAAGGAATGTAGTGCTAAATTACTGTGTAGTTATAGAAAATAGGTGTGTACTTGTATATCTACTTATCAATATGTTGCTATTTGCTATAAAATAGAAAATATCCCAAAAGATAATATTTCTCAACTCATGGCAAAGCAATAAATTGTCATACTTTTGTGCAGTATTGTTAGAATAGTATGACTCCCCACCCTAGCAATTCAATTCTATATGCTGAATTGAGTTGATTTATTTGCTGGATTCTTTTTTGAGTCCGTAGGACCCAATAGGTTAAGAAAAAAAATTTGACTTCAGTCTTACTATGAGAAAACTCCAAAACCCTCTGTTAGGATATATAGTAGTATATATCCTAACACCCTCCACCAAATATTCTGAACTGAGATTTTATTTTTCCTTTTAAAAAGTCACATACCTAAGTAGCAAATAAAACCAAAAAACTCTTGCTGTCATGCATGCATCTGCATCTTGTACTCCTATTCCAGTGTTCCCCCAAGCTTACAATGGACTTGCCAAGTACAGTGATGACACCATATGGGATTCTAAATTTTATAATTTATATATTTATTATTATATTATAAAGAGTTAGGGAGCACCATATTTTTATTCTTTAGTTTATAGTTATATTGTGTATTTTTTATTCTTTACATGGTTAGTACTTAGTACTCTCAAGTAAATGTGTTTAGCATTTACTATTCAGTTTATATTAGTGCTAAGGTTTGATATTCTTGTAATTCTGAAATTCTTAATAATTTATTCATAGGAACAAAGTACATATATATATAGGTTTTCGGTATACAATTTAGGAAGCTATACTAATTAGGAATCAAGGTATACTAATTAGGAATCCCTATAATTAAGCCTATATACAATCCTACAGCTGTAACACTCCCCCTCAAGTTGGAGCATAAATATTAATCATGCCCAGCTTGTTACAAATATAATCGACCATAGCCCTATTAAGAGTTTTTGTGAAAGTATCTCCTAGTTCTCCAGTTTTCACATGTCCCGTAGAAATTAAATTTTGCTGCACCTTTTCACGAACGAAGTGACAATCAATCTCAATATGTTTAGTTCGTTCATGAAACACAGGAGTACAAGTGATATGAAGAGCAACTTGATTATCACATCACAACTTTGCTAGTATTGAGGTTTTAAGGCCAACTTCAGTTAAGAGTTGATATATCCATATTATCCCACGCACAAATTGTGCCATAGCTCTATATTCCAATTCTGCACTAGATCAAGACACAACATTTTGCTTCTTTTCCATAAGATCAAATTTCCTCCAACAAAACACAGTAGCCAACAGTGGATCTTCAGTCAATCTTGGACCTTGCCCAATCTGCATTTAAGAAGCACTCAATGTGAGTATGTCCATGATTTTTATATAGTATCCCTCGTCCAGGAGCTCCCTTTAAGTAACATAAGATATGTTCTAAAGCTGTCCAATGATGAAATGTTGGGGAGGACTTGAATTGACTTACATTACTACAAAGTATGCAATATCAGGATCATGGATTTAAATATCGGCCGTTACATAACGTAACGGCTGATATATAACGGGAATTAAGCCTCCCGTTACCGTTATTCCCGTTATATAATGGACAATTTTTTTTTTGTGAATTTAACGGTACCGGCCGTTATTTCTGTTATGTAACGGCAATAACGGCCGTTACCAAGGAAAATGGCAGATTTTCTGCCAAAAAAAAAAAAAAGGAATAACTCTTATTAATTTTGGTCAAAAATTATACATGTTGAATATTTATTTATAGAGTATTATGCTTATTAATTAGTTATAACTCTTAAATTTAGTGATTTATGTCATTATTTCTCATTTTGCAATTTTTTCCGGTAAAATTGCGTAGCGGTTGGCTGTTACCGTTACCGTTACGTTATGGCCGCAACGACCCCATTACCGTTACACACGATCGCGACTGCAAAAATGACCGCGACCGCGATTTAAATCCATGATCAGGATGAGTTACTATAAGATAGTTCAATTTTCCAACCAGTCTTATATACTTCTCAGGATCTTCTAATAAGTCTCCATCTTTTGTAAGCTGTAGATTAGGAAGCATTGGAGCACTACATGGCTTAGCCCCCAACATTATGGTCTCAGTTAATAAGTCAAGCACATATTTTCTCTAAGATAAGAAGATGCCTTTCTTGCTTCTCGTCACCTCAACTCCCAAGAAATACTTTTGTGTGAAACTGGCTGTGAAGAAAGGTCTTCAAAGATGAAATTCGCATAGTATCACTTCCAATAATGACAATATCTTTCACATACACAACAAGGAGAATGATGCCAGATGGAGATTGTTTATAGAAAACTGAGTGGTCAGACTTGCTCTTATTCATCCCAAACTTTTCCACCACCTGACTAAATTTTCCAAACCAATCACGGAGACTTTATTTCAAACCATATAAGAACTTACGAAGATGACAAACTTTTCCTTACTCCCCTTGAGCAACAAATCCTGGAGGTTGCTCCATATACACTCCTTTATGAAGATCACCATGTAAGAAGGCATTTTTAATGTCTAACTGATGTAAAGGCCAATCATGAGTAGCGGCCATAGAAATGAATAGGCGAACAAAGGTTAATTTAGCAACATTAGAGAAAGTGTCAAAATAATCCACACCATAAGTCTGGGCATCCTTTAGCCACAATGCGGGCTTTAAATCGAGCATCAGACCTATCAGAATTGAATTTGATTGCAAACACCCATTTACATCCAACAACCTTCTTTCCTGCAAGTAAGTTCACTAAATCGCTAATAACATTAGCATTTAAAGCATTCATCTCTTCTATCATAGCATCATGCCAGCCAAGATGAGACAAGGCTTCATTAACAGTTTTGGGAAGAGTCATAGAATCAAGGGATGCAACAAAAGAACAAGAAGAAGAAGACAAGTGATCATAAGAGACAAAAGAGAAAATAAGATAAGTGCATTGACGTTTACCTTTGTGATGGGCAATTGAGAGATCAAGATCACTGGTCATTGGATATGATGTTGAGGAAGAGACAGGTGCCAAACATGTATCAGGTGGGTCTTGTCGTCTGGAATAAACATGGCAAATAGGAGGTGGTGGTGGTGGTACCAATGGCGGAGAAGAGGGAGCAACATTAGGTGACTAATATGTGACATGATAAACCAACAGATCATCCTCCCCCTTACTAAAAGAAGTAGAAAAAGTAGAAAAGAAAGGAATATGCTCCTGAAAGGTAACGTCGACTGACATAAGATACTTGTTAAGACTAGGATAGTAACATCGATAACCCTTTTGTAAATGAGAGTAACCTAGAAAAACACATTTTAAAGACTTAGGATCTAATTTAGTTACTTGGGGATTAACATCACGAGTAAAACACGTACTATCAAAGATTTGAGATTCAATAGGAAACAAGGGTCTAGTAGGAAAAAGAACACTATAAGGAGTCTCACCATGAAGAACTGATGAAGGCATGCGATTAATCAGAAAGCAGGCTGTAGAGAATGCATCAACTCAAAATTGTTTAGGAACATGCATTTGGAAAAGGAGTGCCCTGGCTGTCTCAAGGAGATGTTATTTTTTCTTTCAGCCACATCATTTTGAGATGGAGGATTGGTGAAGAATGCTATTCTGAATCATGTAAGTCTGAAAAGAATCGGAAAAATATTCTTTGACATTATCACTTCTCAATATATGCACAAAAACATTAAACTGTGTTTTAATTTCAACACAAAAGGCACTAAAATGGGAAAATAATTCAAAAACGATTCTTTATTAAATAAAGCCAAGTCATACGAGAAAAATCATCAACAAAAGTAACAAAATATCTAAATCTAGTTTTGGACATAACATGACATGGACTACAAACATTTGAATGAACTAACTCAAAAGGAAAACTAGCTCTTTTATTGACTCGAGGAACTAAAGACGGATGATGATGTTTTGTAAATTGACACGACTCACAATCCAAGGAAGATACATTATGAAACTGATGACATAATTTCTTCAATAAAGGTAAAGAATGATGTCCCAACTGAGAATGGGCTTCAAAAGGAGTTAAGACACCAGAACATGCAATGGACCTGGGCACCTGGGTATCCAGAATGTAGAGACCTCTTGATTCATGTCCTTTATCAATAATCTTCCTCGTCATAAAATCCTGAAAAAGACAATAATCAGGAAAAAATAAGATACAACAATTCAAGTTACAAGTTTGCTCACAGTCACTAAATTGAAAGCAAATCCTAGTAGACTTAATACAGAAGACAGAGAAAGTAATGGAGTCGGATGAACAATGCCAGAACCAATAACATAGGAAGTAGAACCATCGGCTAAAGTAACATTACAAGGAGATGTATGTAACTGAAAAGTGAAAAAGAGACTAAGATTACCTGTCATATGATCTATGGCACTAGAATCAACGACCCATTTTGAGGAAGAGAAAAAAAGACACGTATTTGATTTACTTGACTCGGTAATGGCAGTGATAGGGCGAGATGAATTCTTCAATGATTTTTGGTACTGAGTGAATTTAGCAAATTCATCGGTAAAAATTGTAATGGTTTGTTTAGATGATGAGCTAGGTGTAGCAGTAGTAGCAGCAACATTAGCTGAGGGAGACTTCTGAGATTTATTTTGCAATTTGCAGCACGTGCATTTGGTATGGCCCGGCTCATGACAATAATAACACACAACACTCCCCTGCATCCTGACTTCGATTATCCCAACTACCTATACCTCCTCCCCTGTTATTATTTCTAGGATATGACCGCCCATTTGCAGATCCACTATGATGACTGACAAGAGCACTGGAAGTCTGAACAGATGGAGTAACATAGGTACTTGTATATGTGCAAAGTACTCTAGTAAAGACTTCATGGAGAGATGAAATCTTAGCACTGGAGAGAATCTGGGATTTAGCAACCTCAAATTGAGAATTAAGACTAGCCAATAAATTCATTACTGCCATTTGTTCTCGTTGAGCTTGCTGGATTTTAACATCAGAACTAAAAGGTAACAAGACATTCAATTCTTCATAGATTTTTTTAAAATTCATAAAATAGGCTTGAAGAAACTGATCTTGTTGTTTAGCACAATAAAAATCTTTACAAACTTCATAAACACGTGAAATATTTCCCTTCCCAGAATATATAAATTTTAAATATTCCATTAATTCTTTGACATATTCACAGTGATTAATCAGGCTGACGACCTCAGTGTCAATAGAATTCCTGATTTGCAAGAATAAGCGGGCATCATCTCACAGTCAGTCTTGGCGAGTTTTATCCGTTGGTGGATCCTCAGTAAGATGATCATCCTTAGATAGACTCTGAAGATAAATCCTAACAGTCTTATACCAATCTAAATAATTCAGACCAATCAACTTATGTTCTGTGATTTTGGACATCATAGGAATTGCATCTGTCACAACCAAATTCTTTTAATCGTCCGCCATCAAGAAAACGAACCACAAGATTCAAATAACAAAATCAAAGTAACAGATAAAAAAAAAAATACACACCCAAGTCCAACCCAATAACTGCAAACAATAACCAAAGGCCAAAATAAACAGTAGACCCAAGTCTAAAATACACAGTAGCTAAATCCCAACAATGACACCAAGTCCAAAATAAACAAGAGACCAAATCCAAAGAAAGAAAAAATAGCACAGGCTCGAAGAAGGAAAAAATACTGAATCAAGAGGTGACACCGGAAAATAGCACAGATGGTGAGTGTTGAAGCAATGAGACCCACTGAGGTGCCGGAAAGAGTGAGGCGACACCGGAAAAGCTGACCGGAGGACCATACACCGGAACACGCACCTCCATGCATCGACGCGTGAAGACTGTGGTAGAAGCTTCTGAAGGCGCGTGAAGCTCATGCATTGGGCTTCTGATGACCGAACTTTCGGGAGGAGCCAATCGGCAAGCGGCTTCAGGTTATGTCGGCGGTGAGAACAAATGGTCACTCAAAACGGGTGACCCAAAGAAAGGTACAAACGCTGCTCACTACGGCAGCAAGGAAAAAGAAAGAAAAAAAAAATTCAAGAATTCTGGGATTTTATTTATATTTTCATAGCTGTGATACCATGTAATTATGAAATTCTTAATAATTTATTCATATGAACAAAGTACATATATATACAGGTTTTTGGTATACTATTTAGGAAGCTATACTAATTAAGAATCCCTATAATTAAGCCTATATACAATCCTACAGCTGTAACATTACAATCAAGTAAATGTGTTTAGTATTTACTATTCAGTTTAGATTAGTGCCAAGGTTTGATATTCTAAACTCTAAAGCATTTCTCTTTCTGTAGGTTAGAAGGTATGGGTTTTGTATTTTGAAAAATGGCTTCCAAGTCCAAGAAAAAGGATCTAAAAGTTGATGTATTTGTCAAAAGATATTTTGAAATATCTTGTTTGTTTTACATTGATATATATTGTTTTTAATTGATCTTAAGAACTTTTTTGGTGTGGATCTTATCCAAACTAAAAGTAAATAATTCTTCACAAATAAAAATATATTATCTTTTAGTATTTCATCTTCAAAGTGTTCTGCTATTTAATGCTTAAAATGATTGCTGCTGCTCCATTATGGTGTAAAGGTTGACTGCCTGGCTAAAGTTTTGGATACACATAGGACAAGATGCAAAAAGACATGCACTCGTGCTCATGATGCTGTGGCATATGATTGAGTATCACGTGGGTTATATACTGAACAGCATGAACTTCATTTCTGGATGCTCATTTTTTGCTGTCCACATCCGGATTTCTACAATAGAATAAGATTTCATGCACTCTGGTATTTCTGATTTGGCCCAGACTAGAATCTAGAATTCCTGAAGTCCATTGAGATGGAAACTTCTATTATTCATGCTTACTGAAATTTCTCTTCTGCAGTTCTGCTGATGCTCTTATATATAATATGTATAATAAAATGTTTATCTGTCATTTGGTTGAAATACTTTTTCTACTGTTTGCATAAAATTGACTCCTACTTGCATGAAATTATCCTGACTTTTTATTTTTGGTTTTGTTTGACAACATTATTTGTGGTCGTGACAAGAATAAAATATAACTTGTAGATCCTGTGTATGACGCATATAGTAAATTATCCTCGAGTCATCTCCAAAACTTGGTTCATCGTGGCAGCAGGGAGGGGACAAAAATAAGCATGAATATTCGAATAAAATGAGCATTAGTGTTGCAATGCCAAACCTCTAACATGAACATTGTATATCAATACAATTAGAATTATCCGATCAACACAATAATAGCAGTTATTTGACTGAATAGCAATTTGGTTGAAGAGGGGAAAGATTTGTTTGGCTTCTTATCTGCAATGTGTGTATACCCTGCTTGTATTATTGGAAACCTATTTTACACTAAAACGTTTCATGCTAATGTCGTGGCCTTGGTAGTCAGGAGTATTTTCCTGTATCTGAATTGGATATGCATGATAGAACTGTGCATGCCTATACTGTATATTTTGGGATGTATGTATTCAGGTTCTTCTGTCTTGCAGGGTAGGGGCAACAAGAGTAGTGGAGATAATTTTCATGCTGCACCCAATATTGATCATTCACAAGATTTTGTGAGAAAGGATCTCAAAGAATGGTTATGCTGGCTAAGGTTATCTTGTTCCCTTCTTATCATCTGTAAATGCAGAACTTTTTTTCATTTAATAGGAAGAAAACTGAACTTATATTAAGGACAAAGCATTTCTGGGAGTCATCTTGAAGCATTGTTCAATCTGGTCATGCAATCTTAGATTCTGACTCCCACTTATTGTTGAAAAAAGTAAATGCTGGGATGCTGGGTGAGCATTCTGTGTGAAAGGATGATAATTTATTTGATTCAAATCAATTGGTTATTTCTATATGATATACGCATGACTTCAAACCTCTTCCATATTCCTGGCCTTTGTATGATTGCAAACTTAAGTAACATATTATATAGTTTGGATTCTCATGAGTTTGCTATATGTTTTCCCTTATGTGATTAAATTGTAATTTTTTTCTTAGTGGTTCATGGAAATATTTGACTGATTGATCAGTAGAGCATGATTGACTCTGGATTTATTTCCTTTGTCAATTCAATTTGCTGCATTTATTTCTGTTAAAACACCGTGCATTAACTTCTCCAAATTGCAGTTTTATATCATATAAAATTATGACTGCTAATTTTGCTGGTTACATCTGATATGCAGAGACGAAATTGGATATGATGGGTGGAGGCTTGATTTTGTAAGAGGATTTTGGGGTGGTTATGTGAAGGACTACATGGACGCAACAGAGCCTTATTTTGCTGTTGGCGAGTACTGGGATTCCCTCAGCTACACATATGGTGAAATGGATCACGATCAAGATGCACATCGGCAGAGAATTATTGACTGGATCAATGCGACCAATGGAACTGCTGGTGCATTTGATGTCACCACAAAAGGGATTCTTCATTCAGTAAGTTCTCGCCCAAACCATATTTTGCAAAATTAATTATACATTTTAAAACTACTGGTGAAAGAGGCATGTCTATGCACGTATAGATTATGTAAAAAAGAGATTAATCTAGAATATACTTCTATTCTGTGTTTGGACTTATGGTAGCCTTATTTTTCATTTCATTAAAAACTGTATTGATAATTTGCTTATCATAACATTGTTGTTTTTTTTATATAATTTTTATTTCTACTTTTCTGTGCTTGTTCTTAGTAAAGCAATGCGGAAAAAAAATAACTGCATTTTAATTATTACTTCTTGCTATCCCTCAATTGTTTGTATGCATTACTTTGGAAGCAAAATCACTTGTGTATGTCTTCTCTTAATGAATTGAAGAGGAAGATTGGCTTCCACACCTCTGATGACAACCTGGCTGGATATATCTGAATGCATCAATTGGAAGGTGGAAGTTGACTAGGATGGTTTGATAATGTCTAACATGGATCTATGGATTCATATGCACAGTGCAGAAAAGTGAGTGGGTTTAAGAAATCATCTGATATTGCAACATTCAATGGAGAATGTAATCCTTAACCAAGTTGATTGAAGGAAAAGAATCTGTGTAGCTGACCTTTGGGATTTAGATTTAGTTGACTTCTTTGGGCATCTTCTTGGTTATATATTACTGTACAGAATGCCAAAAATTGTGGGACAAGATGGTTTGGAGGAAAAAGAGTCATTTGATTTCTAAGTAATGCTTCATTCAGTTGAGGACTAATGCCAAAGACTTGGTTTATGTTCACTATTATGATCATTGTGTCAACTGCCACATGCCATTAATCATCTTCTGAAATCCAAGGATTATGGCAATTGTTCAACCGTGAAGTGGCATGAGATGAAGCACTTGAAAAAAAAAAAATTTGCTCTGATAGACATATTGTTGTTCGAATTTGCTGCACCATCCTAACATGACCCTTCTCTCTATACTTTCTGTGTTATTTTTTGCAAAAGCTTTTAAAGCAAGGGATATTATATTTTACAGCAAATAATTGTTTCAATACAGGCACTGGAGAGGTGTGAATATTGGAGGTTATCAGATCAGAAGGGAAAGCCTCCTGGAGTTGTGGGATGGTGGCCATCTCGTGCTATTACCTTCATAGAGAATCATGATACTGGTTCTACTCAGGTTAGAATTCTTAACTTGTGATTCTTCCATTTTTAGTATGAAAGAATTAATGAGACTAAATCTAAGCAGAGTTAGCTGATTATTTAATAATGCATGAAATTATGAATTGATTTTCTTCTTTCTTGGTCCTGGGATGTCAAGTGGTTTCTGTTTACTCAAGGCGATAATCTTAATAATTAGTTTCAATCTTTCTGTTTCTCCTGATCTTCAGTTCATTTATAGTGTCATCTCTAAATGGGTTTACTTATTAGAATGTTTTAGTGCATAGGAAGATGCATGAACATATGGGGCAAAAAGGAAAAGAGAGTAGAAAAGGAAGGACAAAAAGAAAAAATATGTTTGAAAGAAGATCTAAAATTTGAGAATTTCCAAAACAGCAAAAAGGAAAGTAGATTGGTTAACGATATGAGGACTCTGTCCAGGACCCTGCTTTGGCTGGACCATCACTGGGCAAATAGCATTATCAATGAGGGAGGGTGGCAGTTATTAGGCGAGGGAAACAAAGTCGAGTCTTGCTTTGATGCTGCTTTCACAGATTAATATTATGAAACTATCAAGTAACCAATTTGTATTCTTTCTTCCTAAAGGGTCATTGGAGATTTCCTGGTGGGAAGGAAATGCAGGGGTATGCTTACATCTTGACTCATCCAGGAACACCTGCTGTGTTCTATGATCACGTCTTCTCTCATTATCAGTCTGAAATCGCATCTCTTATCTCCCTCAGAAACCGGAAAAAAATCCACTGCCGGAGTACAGTAAGTATCAAAACAGAGCTGTCTATTTTTGCATCATTATATATATAATTCTGGAGTAGAAAGAATGATTGCATGATTTTATGCTGCATCAGCTAATTGAGGAATTGCGCCAGTTAACGTTGAAATTGAAGTCAAATTGATAAATTAGAAACTCCAATTAAATGAGTAGTCTAAACTATGAAGGCTAGCTAAATTGGAAATTAAAGCAGTAGTGATGACTGATGATAGTGAATAAAAGTATATTTAGTTAAATATACCATACAAGAGGTTATAATATTGTTACTTTGAATTATTAGTCTATTTTCTTTCCTATTACAGGCGTAATTTTTTGGACTTATAATACATCAGTTCATAATTTCATGTAATTAATCAAGAATATGGAGTAATAAATCTTTGTTGAATTTATAAATTTCATTGGAAATTAAAAATTAATGGTTAATAAAACTATGGGTGATATAATTCATATTTTTATTTTTTTTCCACTAATCATGTATTGTGGGCATACTAGTCCTGTCATTTATTTAACAATGAAATTGAAGTATATGAAAATAATAAAAAAACACATTTTAACTCTTGCATATTTTTCTATTTGAGAGAAAAAAATCAAAAGCATAGTGATCCTAATATTTGATGCCACTTTATTACTGTTTGCTACTTCAAACAATGTACTGCATATCTTTATTGTTTCCTCGTCTTTTTTTCTTGGTAACTAAAGCGCACATGCATTACTTATTATTCCCTTTAGTTTGGAAGCATACCCTAATTTTAATTATTTTAGAGTGAACAAATCCCCAAAGGGGAAGAAAGGTAAAAGATAAACAGTTTATCAAAACATTGACTGCATGTACTGATGTGCTTGCTTAAGGTTAAAATTACCAAGGCAGAAAGGGATGTGTATGCCGCAATAGTTGATGAGAAAGTGGCAGTAAAAATTGGACCAGGTCATTATGAACCGCCGAGTGGGCCTAAAAGCTGGTCTGTGGCGATTGAGGGAAGAGATTACAAGGTCTGGGAATCATCTTAATGCAACCACATTGATATCATTTACGTTGTAAAAGTATATGAAGTTATAGTGTCGACTGTGAAGCACTCGCAAATCTATCTAGCAAGCAAGTTGAAGGATATTGTACATCTTGGAAATGGCATGGTGTTGATCCTCCAATTCAAGTTGCTAATACCATTCTTGACCTGACATTTGGTGGTTAAGAGTGCGACTTGACTTTGGAAAGGGCAGCACCACTACGGACCTGGAGAACAGGCACCATTACGAGGTATGTATATTCATTTGTAATACATCAGTGAAATATTTCAGTTGCAGGACGGTACCATTGTACCATGCAGAATTTTATGATAAACCATCGATAGAAAATATGCTTATTTATCTGTTACAATCAAAATAATGAAAGAAATAAATTGTTCCTTAGCACAGGTTATACAGAGTATTGACTGATACATTATATTATTACATTTGATCTTAACAATGGCATTCTCTGTAAATTCATCCGTGGACAGGACTGTGATAAAAGAAACAGAGTTAATGGCAATTGAATGGTTGTGCTAATGATTTTTTTTTTCTTTCAAATTTCATGAAAATATTCATGTCGTATAACTGGGAAAGCATATGCATTGTATGCATGTTCTCTCCGAATAATTATCTTCATAAAATTGGCTGTTAGATTTTTCAGAAGATATGAGGGATTTCCAAAATTTTCAGGTTTTCTTACATTTTTAAAGCAAATTATAATTTAATTAGAGAAATAAAATTAAACTAAAATGCCTAAAACAGTCATGGTTTGACTTAAAATAAATACGATTGCTACCGTTTATATCCTTTGAACACGAAGGATGTTAAGGTTTAGTGAAGTCTTGAAACTTTGAAATGATTGTTCTAACTTCTAATAAGGGTACTAGAAATTTCATAATAATTATACTTTTAAAAAAAAAAAAAAGAGTTAATTAAATTTTGATTAAAGTTTATTTTTTTTAAATTTAAATATTTCTTTAATTTAAAAAGAGAGAAAAATATAAAATAATCTACTAATCCATACATTAATCATTATTATAATATTTAACACTAGTCGATGACATGTATATATATATAGAGAGTATTTATAATATGGCTGGTGAAATCTTAATTAGGACAGAGAATTCTAAAAAACAAAAGAAAATCTATGAAAAAATCACTAAATCTATACTAAGAATTCATATAAAAAAAAAAAAAAAACTATGAAGACCGCTAAATTTATAGTGCATTAGTTGTGGGCTTGCATTTTATGTGAATTTGTTTAGGGTTTTTTACACAAATACATAAAAAAAAAAAACGAAAAAAAAAAAAATAAAAATACTCTAAAAAAAAAAAAAATCCATTCAGTTACTTTTTATTATAAAAATACTTTAATTGACTTTTATATCATATATGTAATGGTGAGTTTTATTCGAATAAAGCTATTTTCATATATGTGGTGGGGCTATTTTTTGTCTTTTTCTTCCTTTTTTTTTATTTATTAAATTTTAGGTTTCACAATACCAAACAATCATATATTATTAATGGTTAACTAATTAACAATTAATTAATGTTAAATGTTAATGGTTCAACCGTCTATTTTTTTTTTTTTAAATCTCAACAATTCTAAATTTTTTCTTAATATTATTATAAAATTAATTTTTATTTTTTATTTTTTTTATGAAATAAGCTCTTAATAATCATATATATTATAATAAATGAAAACTAATTTAAATGAAAAATACAGAAAAATAATAGAAACTAATAATGGTAAAACAAATTAATAATAAGAAAAAGAATTTTGTTCATTTTTATACATTTTAATTGATTGATATAGTCAATATCTTTGCTATCTACAAATATTTTGATAAATTGATAATACTGTTAAGAAGTGCATTAGCACACATAAAAAAAACAACAGTAAATGGTATATGTTTACAAAAATATGGTATACGTTATGTATATATTTGATATTTGCAACTACTTTATATTTACACAGATTATAAATATATAAAAAAAATTAAATATAAAATAACAGCAAATGGTATACGTATACCATAAATTGATATATATTTAGTATATTTTTGGTATCTGCAACTATTTTATATTTATACAAATTGAAAATATGAAAAAATTAAAAAGAAAAAGTAATAATAAATGGTATACGTATACTATAAATTGGTATACTTTCAGTAGATTTTTAGTATCTACAACTACTTTATATTTATATAAATTGAAAATATGAAAAAAAAAATAGTAAATGATATACATATACTATAAATTGGTACAGTTTTAGTAGTTTTTGGTATCTGCAACTACTTTATATTTATACATATTTTAAATATGAAAAAATTAAAAAGATAAAATAATACTAAATGGTATACGTATACCATAAATTGGTATACTTTTAGTATCTGCAACTACTTTATATTTACTGATTGCAAATTTGAAAAAATTAAAAAGATATATAAACTAACAATAAATGGTATAAATATATCAAAATTTGTTATACGTTAAATATATGTTTGGAATCTACAACTACTTTAATATATACATATTAATTTAATTAAAAAATTAGTTAAATTAATTAACTACGTGTGGTATATAAAAAATAATTAATAGATTTTTTTCTAAAATAATAATTAATACATGCAAATAATAATAATAATAATAATAATAATAATAATAATAGATTAAAAAAGAGACGTGGTTGACTAAAAATTAAGAAAAGAATAATATTGTTGATGCTTGGAATTACGAACCATATGATAATAAAAATGTTTGTATATATTAAATAGAATTATAATATTGTTAAAATGAGTTGCATTTTAGCAAGGTGACCATTAGGTGCAGAAACTTTTAACATAATGTGATTATTAAATTACTTTAGCAAATGAATTTGAAGCCACAAGCCAATAAAAGCCAAGACAATCCAAGCACATGAGCTGCCAAATACTTACTGCAAAACAAAAAATTAATAATTCTTAAAGATTAAAAAATGTAACCATAGTAAAAAGTGGTTAATTAGTGTCAAACCTTTCCTAGGAGAAGACGCATATAAATATATCATAATTAGACCAATAGAGGGCACTGACATAAGTCATGCTATATCTACATGTCACTCTCTACTTTCTCTCTTTGTATCTTTATACTGTACTGCTAAAAGCAAAAGGATAACTCATTATCAGTACAGCTGCAAATAAATCTCATTGAAAGTAAAAAAACCTATGTTTGTAAAACATAAATTAACAAAGCTCATAAAAATAAAAGTCGAAGCATAAAATTTTAAGAAAATAAAAAATGAGAGTAAAAATATAATTAAAAATATAAAAAGAGTATGGGGCGTAATTTCCTCATTTGTTTATTATATATTTGTATTTTTTTATAAAATTTTTTTAACATATGCATGCAAACTATTTTTATTTATTAAATTTAAATATTAATGTAAACAAAATATATGGATCATTAATCAAGTTTATTATAAGTCAATTGAAAAAATAATAAAAAAAAATTATATGTATTAATAATGTTGTTAACTTTAACAGCTCTTGCTAATAGTAGTGTGCAATAACTTCTGAACATTGAGAAAAAAAGAGAGACGTACGTGCGACCAAAATATAGCTAAACTTACCTATTTTATGAACAAAGAAACAGGAGAAATTATAAGAATCCAGATTTAGACATATGACCGTTAATATTCAGAAGTGGTTGTCCAGAATTCCCTCCCCATAACTTGCTAATTTCACCTTTCATTAATTAAATTAAATTAATTGTTGTTTTATATAACAACCACAAAACTCTTCCATAAATATTTGGTTTCTAAGCAGGCCAAAGAGAATAAGATTTGCAGGCTCAATCTTGGTCCTGTCTCATCTTAGCAAACGGAGGCTAGTTCTAGCCTCCTCCTCTTTTATCTTGGCTCTTCACCTCATCATCAGGTTGAAACCAAGATATTATATTTTAAAAAAAAATTAAAAAACAAAAAGAAAAACCAAAAAATAAAAGCAAATGGAAACTCTTAATTTGAGTTTCTTTCTGCTCCTATTTTTTGCTTCTTTTGCAGTACTTGTTAATGCCCATATTGCCGAATTTGATGCGTACTGGAGGGAGAGAGCCAGTGAAGCCCATGAAAACACCATTGGGGCTTATCGTCCTGATCCTTTTAATGTCACTAATCAATTAAACGACCAAGTCCAGAGGTAAAAATTACTTATTCTCAGAATTGTGTATTAAAAATTTATTTCTATTAGTTAGTGGTAGAGTGTTTGGCACATAGTGCAAGAGGTCAGAGGGTTCGAATAATGATAATTTCCATTCCCTTCAAAAAATTTACCATGTATCAGAATTATAAATAAAAAAAAGTTTCTTATACTATAAATATAAAAATTTAATAATAATTTATATTTCTAACACTATATATATATATAATATAATGCAAGTGCAGGGCGACATTAAATTCCAACAGCAGTACTAGGGAAAATTTCAACAGCACTAGAAGGCACCTGGCTGGGAAAAAACGTCATCTCGGTCCATGCAAAGCTACTAACCCTATCGATAGATGTTGGCGGTGTGACCCTAAATGGGCCAAGAAACGAAAGAGATTAGCCAAATGTGCGCTTGGGTTTGGACATAGGGTTACAGGTGGAAAACTGGGCAAAATTTATGTGGTGACAGATCCGTCAGACAATGATATGGTTAACCCTAAACCCGGAACCCTACGTTATGGGGTGATTCAGAAAGGACCACTTTGGATCATTTTTAAACATAGCATGATTATTAGACTCGCTCAAGAACTCATGATGACTAGTGACAAAACAATTGATGGTAGAGGAGCCAATGTCCGTATAGTAGGTGGTGCTGGTATTACTTTACAATTCATTAAAAATGTGATCATCCATGGCCTTCACATTCATGACATTGTTGCCGGTAACGGCGGACTTATTAGAGATTCTGTTGATCACTATGGATATAGGACTAGAAGTGATGGTGATGGTATTTCTATCTTTGGCTCTACTGATATTTGGATTGATCATGTTTCCATGTCCAATTGCCAAGATGGCCTTATTGATATTATTATGGGATCTAGTGCTATTACAGTCTCCAATTGCCATTTCACCAATCATAATGAGGTAATTTAGTATAATTTCATTTAAATTTTATATAAATGCGAGATATTATTAAGATATATATTGTATATAAGTACATGTAATAATTCTCAATCATTTGTATGATATCATTGATGATATAGGTGATGTTGTTCGGAGCAAGCGATGGCTACTCCGGCGATTCTCTAATGCAAGTGACAGTGGCATTCAACCATTTTGGTAGGGGATTGGTCCAGAGGATGCCTAGATGCAGATGGGGATTTGTTCATGTTGTCAACAATGACTACACTCATTGGCTTATGTATGCCATTGGTGGTAGTAAAAATCCAACCATCATCAGCCAGGGCAATCGATTCATTGCTCCTGATAATATTTCTGCTAAGCAGGTAATTAATTAATTGATGCTAAAATCCGATTTGTGAAAAATTAAGTTTGCTTAAATTTAATTTTGGATATGGAAGGTGACAAAGAGGGACTACGCAATGGAAAGTGAATGGAAGAACTGGAATTGGAGATCACAAAGCGATTTGATGATGAACGGAGCATTTTTTGTTCAATCTGGGAAAAAACTAAGTCACTTACAATTCTCAAGAATGCAAATGATAAAATCAAAGCCTGGAACATTTGTTAGTAGACTCACTCGCTTTTCTGGTGCACTTGATTGTTGTGTGGGAAAGCCTTGTTAGATATTTCATGTCTTCAATTTCATAGATAATATTAACCCAAAAAAAAAAAAAAAAAAAAAAAATGGGGATATATACACACATTCGAAGAAGAAGCAATAAGAGATTGGTAAATTTTCTTTTAAATCCAAACGTCTCTTAGTCGAGCTAACAATTGTTGATTCTAAAAACTCTTTGCAGATGAGCTTTTGCTATGTGTTAATAGATAATTTTTATCTATACTGAGTGTATACACCACAATAAATAAAAAAGTGACACGTATGTATAAGTGTTTTACGCTTTGACATTGAATGATTGACACGTACTTAATTATTTAAGCTAATGAATATGTGTCAATCATCTATCGGTTTGGTGTATAGGTGGAGACATACACCCAGTGTAGGTAAGAATTTTCTATGTGCTAATAGTTATTTTAACTTTTTTTTTTAAATGTTTGTGTTATTCTATTGTTGTAATTTATAGAAGAATTGAAAATATTTGTATCTATTTATGTGATTTAATTGTTGTAATTTGTTAATAATAATAATAATAATAGTATTAAATTATTATGAAAATTTTGTAAGTATAATATTCTTCAATTAACTGACGTCATTCATATTTTTAAGTACATAATTATTAATTTATTATAAAATTAATGAAAATATTACTTTGTGATATGTCAATTAATTAATATTTATGCATGCTCCTATTTGATTTATAGAGCAGTAGAAAAAAAAAATGATAATATATAATATAACATTTCAAAATAAATTAATCATACCATTAATTAATAGACATTTGGACATATCAACAGTAAGGATATATAATTCACTTTTTTAGTTATTATATGATACTATGGACTAATATTTTCTCATTCAGAAAAAAAGAAAAACCTAACAAAGATGAGATTTTATCTTCCACTAAACTGTTAATTATAATTTGGTAAGTAACATACTAATTAAATGTTTATCTTATTCTTTAAAAAATTATATATTATGAGTTAAAATCGTACGTAATGGTCAAATATTTATTTTATAGTGTAAAAAAATTAAAATTTTAAATTTTAACCGTTATATAGATGAAATTAGTTTAAAATCTCAGTGATATTAAATTTTTCATCTCTAATATTCAAAAAAAAAAAAAAAAAAATCAAAATATTGTAATAATAATTAGCTAGTTAGAAAAGTATATTATGAAGTTTGATTAATTGATTCCATAGGAGATACCGTCAAGAGTTAAGAGCTGCTGTGGTGGAAACAAAATTTCATGGCTTTTGTCCACACAAACATTTAAAAAGATGAATATTCAATAAACTTCAAATTAATAAACATAAACTCTAACTTGACGAACCATCCAAAGCAAAAACACCAACATTAATTTCTACATTATTTGTCATGTAATTGTTTCTGCGTACATCTTTTATACTATAAAACAAAAATTTTCAGAGGCAATTTGGAACCATTCTTGGATAAGCCAATTTCATTTTTGTCTCAAGTATTATTTGTCCTTTTCAATCATCCAAGAATTGTAACTTACACTATTTTTTTTTTTTTTTTTTTTAATTATACAACTTAATTCTTGAAGTTTCAAAAACTCAGAAATTTAATTGAAATTTGATTAGAAACTGATAATGTGAAAAGGATAATGAAAAATATCAACAATGGTGGCTAACTACTATTGCCATTGTCAAACCTTCTTTATTACTGTCAACCTTCTCTATGTGCAGTCTCCACCTCCACCTAGCTCACCTATCATGCAAGGCTTGATCAGTACTCCATTAATGTTATTAGTTTCTCTATAAATACTATTGTAATTCTCTTGTAAAATAAATAATTTATTAATACAATTATCTGTTCATCATGTAAAACTAATCATCAAAATTCTCCCAAGGGACCATTGGGGGTAGTTGCCCAACGGTTGATGTTACTATGTTTTCGTGCAAAAAATTTAAGATTTGATCTCATAATCTCTCTCTTTATCCCTTTTAAAAATTTCTGATATATATATATATATATAAAATCTCTAAAAATAGATTCTAATGTTAAATTATTATCTAAAAGGTTTTAGATTTCTGCTGAAATTAGAGGTTTAATATTCAAATCTTTCTATCAAGAACCAAAAAAAAAATTACTACTCCATGTGATATCTTATTGCTCCTCATTTATTTATTTTTTAAAAATTAAACTCTTACGAATAATACTAACCACAAAATATTTAGTTAAAAAAAAAAAAGAGTTTGAAAATTTGAACCTTCTTTTCTAATTAACCTCTATATTTATAATTATATGTATATAACTGAAAAAAGACATTCATCAAAAGAGAGCTAGGCAGCAGTAATCAAACTCATGTAATCCAAATTTGATACAGTGGTTAAGAATTAAGATATGAGTCTATGACAAATTAAAGATGCAGTAAAAATATAATTTCGTTAATTATTAAGAGATTATTTTGGTTAAACCAAGTATACCAAGATATAGTCTAATGTTAAGTGTATATACCATGTGAGCAATAGATTCAGATTCAAATCACCCTCCCTTTAGTTAAACCAAAGCATTATATATCAAAGTTAATAATAATCTGACTCCAAATTAGGGATAGTTCAAATTTCAATAAATTTAAAATAAAAATTTGTTCAATTTTCAAAATGTTGACAATACCAAGAATTAATTTGCAGAGTATCAATAATTAAAATAATTAATGACATTAATTAATTAATTAAGATATATATATATGTGGATAATTTTGTTACATGCCCTAACAATAATGTTAGAGTGGTGCTTATGGACACTTAAAATTTGTCTGAAATGATATAGTAAGCATCGATAAATTAATTAAACATTTGTTACAACTCAAAAACAAATTAAGTAAAAATACAAATTATAGAACATGTTTATAAATACTAACCTTAGTTCAAATTCTCAAAATCAATCAAATATATACAAGAAATTAGAAGCTAGAGATCATGGAAATGGGTGGTGGGAATTCTCAAGCAGGAAGTCACCGCGACTTGTGCATAATAGAGAGTGAAGGAATTGAGAACAAGCGTGTTAAGAGACGGCGAAGAGACTCCTCTATAGCTGCATTGAGTTCTAATGATCAAGGACAAGCACAGGGTGATCAACTTAGTAATACTACTGCTAATACTGCTGCTACTACTGTTACTGCTGCTGCGGCTGCTACTACTGTAAAAAGAAGTTCGAGATTTCGAGGAGTTAGTAGACATCGATGGACTGGAAGATATGAAGCTCATTTATGGGATAAAGGGTCTTGGAATCCAACTCAAAGGAAGAAAGGAAAACAAGGTAGGATTGAAAATTGAAATGTGTATTTATTATTTTGTTACATTTACTTAATTAATTATAGGATTTTACTAAGCTTGATTATTTGCTTAATTATGGTTTTTATGTGTTTTTTGTCATATGGTGGCAATCTGGACTTGAATTTTTGGCATGGAACAGTATACCTTGGTAAGGACTAATTAATCACTTTCAAATTTGAAATTTTATATAGTGAAGTAGTAATCCAAATTAGAGTAAAGCTATTAATCAAGTATAGTCTGGTTGATTTTTTTGATGTCTCGAATTATTATAATAAGAGTTTTTATTAATTTGATAAGAGTTATTAAAAAGAATGACTAGTATCTGTTGTATAAATTATAATGTTATTTCAGTTTATTTGACTTCTTATTAATCTAAAAAAAAAATAAAAAAAGGTGAAGCTATAGCTAATTATAATCTTAAATCTTTTATGCTGAAATTTTATTGATTCAACAGGAGCTTATGATGAAGAAGAATCTGCTGCTAGGGCATATGATTTAGCAGCTCTCAAGTATTGGGGAACTTCAACTTTCACTAATTTTCCGGTATGATATTCAAAATTTTCATGTAATGAGTTTATAATGTGAAGGTCTGATGTTAATGTTAAATTCATTTTGGGGGGGTTTTCAATATATAGGTATCTGACTATGAGAAAGAACTTGAAATAATGAAAAATGTAACAAAAGAGGAGTACTTGGCCAGTCTAAGAAGGTGATAATGAATATTCTCTTGTTAATTATTATTCTCAATTGTGAGATTTGTTATATAATCAGAAGAATTAAGAGAATATCTTCTTTGTCAATTAATTTGTAGAAGAAGCAGTGGTTTCTCCAGAGGTGTATCCAAATATAGAGGGGTTGCAAGGCACCATCACAATGGAAGATGGGAAGCAAGGATAGGGAGAGTGTTTGGAAACAAGTATCTCTACCTAGGCACTTACAGTGAGTTAAACCACCTAAAAAGCTGCTCCTTCCGTTTCACAATAATTGTCATTTTAGGAGGATGCACATATATTAAGAAAGCTATTAAATACCTTTAATTTTAATTAATATGGACATATATATTTTTATTTTCTCTTACCAAATAAGAAAAAACATATGTAATATTGGAATTGAGACGAAGGTAAAGTTGGAAAAAAGCTAATAAATACTTTATTGAACTTCTAAAACGACAATTATATTGAAATAAAATCACTTTTTTAAAAAAACAGTTATTGAGAACCAGAGAGAGTATTATTTTGTTATTAAGATTGTGCAAATTTAACCAATAAACTATTGTTTATTGCTATTAATTAAAGTCGTCGCAAGTAGAATTGTGAAGTTGCAAATTCAAATATCAATCAATTAAATTTATCCTAGAAAAAATTGTACAAATATATGTAGAAAATATATTCTGAGTCAATATGCTAATTTAATACTTCGATTATTTTTGTCTAGACTCTGTTCACATGAACCTTTTTCACTTGAAGATAATCTCATCATATAATTCGTGCCAGAACAATCTCATGAATTGTGAAATTTCAATTCATGGAAGGAATGTCTACATACACCGAGTTTAGGCAAAAAAAAAGTTTCATTAGGCTAATAATTTAGTAGTATGAGTACCAGTCTTATAGTGTAGGAGTTTAACGTTCATACTTCATATTCTTTTTAAGAATTTTTTATGTAAAAAAAAGATACATGCAACAAATGATAAGATGCTATTATACTTTATTAGATAATAATTTTCATTTTCAAACAAAACAAGTAATTAATAAGTAGGCTATGATAAGATGCAATAATTTCTGAGAAATAAGGCTTATGAGATACTATTATTTCCTTCAATTATAGGTACTCAAGAGGAGGCTGCACATGCCTATGATATTGCAGCCATTGAATACAGAGGTATCAATGCCGTAACCAACTTCGATTTAAGTTCATACATTAGATGGCTAAGACCAGGAGCCGAAACTCCAACTACAGGCCAAGAATCAAAATCAAATTTAGACTCTCTGCCAATGACAGCCTTCTCTAACCACATTAATCCAAATGAGAAACCAATGCAACAATTACCAATTCTTCAGTCGTCTAGTAATCCCTACATTGTTGCGGATTTAAACAGACCTTTAAAGCAATCAGATATATTTCAGACAAATACACCTATTAGTCCTTGCACTAAGTCACTATCAACATCATCATCTTCTTCCCCAACTGCACTTAGTCTTCTGCTTAAATCATCCATGTTTAAAGAGCTGGTGGAGAAGAACTTAAATGCCACAGCGGACGATGAAGAACATGAAGAGAAACTAGTTCCAGAGAGTAGCAACAACCATGGTGTTGGAGAAATTTTCTATAATGGAATGAGTCATTTTCCTTATATATACCCTTCAAATGGGGATGCATTGCCCAGTTTAGAGTATAAAGAGGAGAATATATTGCCCTTGTACAATAGAACAGGGCAGTCCTTCCTATAGAATGGTCTCTAATCTAAAATATGCCCTTTTTTTTTTTCACCCCTCAAATAACTAACGATTTCAACTTCGTTTTTGTTCTGTTCAAAAGAAGATTGACACAGAGAGGCAGTGCATGTAAATTAATTTCATCTTTTGTACCATAAATTGCACTTTGTAAGAAATAAAGTATAAATAAAAACTAATTTAAAAACTTTATATTATACTAATAAAACTGTTCAAAATAAATATTATACTATTAAAAGTAGTTTAAGAGTGTTGTTTCTCTTCCAAAATTTAAAATGCTTAATGCTTTCGAATAAATAATAATAATAATTAATATTCCACAACTTAAAGTTAAGCATACATTCACGCATGCTTCATCCAAATAGAAAACATAGTTTGCAATTGTAATAATAACGGTTGCAAGCCAGAGAACTTGTTCATAAAAACCCAATGTTGTAAGAACCGGATCGGACCGGCCTATCTGACCGGAAAAACCGGGAATCAAAGGTCAAGCCGATTTGGTTCTAGCCAAAACTGGAAAAAATCTGCCGGTCCGGCTGGGTAACCAGTGATCCGGTCGGACCGGCCGGTTTTTCCTTTTTTTTTTTTAATTTTTTTAAGTGTTTGGATATTAAAAAAAAATTTGGACTAAAAAAAATTAAAATTTATGATTGGACTAAATAAAAAATTGCAAAATCCAAGTGGCCAGCTTATTTTGGTCCGACATTCGTGTACGCAGATCGCGCGCTCACACGTTGAATCTAAGCTCAATACCGTGGATTTGCACCACCCCCTGCGGGCGTGAGAGAGAGCCTTCTTGGCTACTTTCTTAACTTTGAAAAGATGAACTTTTGAATATATACATCATTCTAACTTTATATTTTTTCAATGTGGAATAATTCACTCCTCCCTCACTTTTCTTAGTGTAGAGTTTACTTTAAATTTCAAATTATCCAAGGAGATTTCCTACCACCGAGGAGTGGAACTAACCCGGATTTGGATCTCAAAATGACCACTTAATGAGTTAATTTATCATAATTTTTTCTAAATAATTGTCTCAAATTCATATTTCTTTTAAATAATGTTCATTACTTACTCTAATAACGTTTATTAATTTTAATTATATGTATATTATATTTTTTTTAACATATAAATAATAAATATATTAATTTATTTAAAATTCTGGTTCGACCTCTAACC
>CATKHJ010940917.1:0-11538 GCA_949750685.1 Vernicia montana
TTTTGCGTTGTTGTGGGTTTTTCTTGGCAGATTCCAGGCTTAAGGCTTGGGGCTGAATCACAAAATTTTATCTGAGAGGCTAAAATTAATAGGATAACAAAAAAAATAAGGGATTTTTATACAAATAATTCAAAATTTAAAAAAAATAATTTTTTTAGCCCCTAATTTTTTATTTTGTAAAAATAGGCTAAATTTCCCTCTTCATTTACAAATTTAGCTTTTTTTCTTCTCTTTACTTATCAAAGCCATATTTTTCTCTCTTCATCTATAATTTATTGATTTCACTTCCTTTTAAAATTAAAAATTAATTTAATCCTATTAAATTTTATTTATGAAAATTCAAAATGAATTAACTACTAATCTATATTTAGCTTGAAAACTATATAATTCAAAATGAATTCATTTTCTTGGATTTTTCAAATTAGCTAGGTTTTGATTTTTTTTTTTAAAACAAAAAGTATATAATAACAATTTAAAAATTTTAAAAATAATATAAATTAGAAACATTAATTTCTTATTAATACAATATAATTAGTATCTACTACTATTTATACAAGTTATGAATTTTAAAAAAATTAAAACTCACAGCAAACAATATACATTAAACAAAAAACAGTATACTTCTCGCAAATAATTAGTATCTAACACAAATTCAGTATACTTATACAATGTAATTAGTATCTACTACTATTTATACAAGTTATGAATTTCGAAAAAATTAAAAAATCACAGCAAACTGTATACATTAAATAAAAAACAATATACTTCTTATAAATAATAAGTATCTTATATTGTTTAACATTTAATTTATAGAATATATTAAATAAAATTTAGTATACTTCTACAATATAATTAGTATCTACTACTGTTTATACAAATTATGAATTTTGAACAAAATAAAAAGTTACAGCAAATAATATACATTAAATAAAAAACAATATACGTTTAGCAAATAATTAGTATCTAATACTATTTAATATTTAATTTTATTTTTTAAAAAAATTAAAAAAAAATAATAAACATTAAAATTAAATAATTTTCTAAAAGGAAAATCATAAAATATTTACTTAACTAACTCAAAATCATTACAAATTCTATTAAATTGATAATCTATTACAAAATAAACCTAAGAGGTTAAAAATAATAAAAAAAAACAAAAAAAAAAGTTAAAAAAGTAATTAAAAATATCTAAATATAAAAAAATAAAAATTAAGAGATTATAAATATTAAAAATATAAAAAATAATACATATAATGTAAATTTTTCAACATAAAATCCTACAACTGCTACTACCTGACTCTAGTTAGTGTTTAGCTTGTGGACCTTCTTCTTTCGTCTACGAGTGAATCGTTTATAAATAATCCCAGAAAATGGATCCACTTGAAGACTTCCATTTGAGTCCTTATCCGTAAATCTGTCTATTTTTACATTACTTCCTCGCACCAGCATGGGAAAATCACCAAAAATCACGACAAGAGCAATATCCTTCCTTGAAATGGTGAAACCTCAAGGAATCTCTGACGATGATCTGCATGTTGACAATTTTTGCTATTAACTTGATGGCATTATGGCAATCTCCACATATTCTCAAATTCTTGAACACTCGAATTGATGATTTTCCACTTGAATTCAGTATCCCAAAAGCAACTGCCAGCCTTTCACTGTGGCTGCAAACAGTTTCTTCTCTTTCTTCTTGGTTTACATTCTGCAGCACAAAATCAGTGTTGGGCTGATATCCCATCAGTCTCATCTTCTCACCTATATCATCCAAAAATCTATAGATCTCATCGCTCTGTTTATTACTCTTATCTCCAACAACGAAAGAATATACTCTGTTTTTCGCCTGAACCCAACTACGACCTGGTGTCTTTGCAATTCCTTTATTTCTCATCGTTTTTCTAGTTTCAGAAGCTTCAGCCCACATTTTGGCAGTAACCAAAATGTTAGATAATAGCACATAGTTTCCAGGGTTATCTGGTTCGATCTCAAACAGCCGATTTGCTGCTATTCTTCCTAACTCAACATTCTTATATACTCTACAAGCACCAAGTAATGCTCCCCAGGCACCAGCAGTTGGTTCTATAGGCATTTTTTGGATGAATTCATATGCCTGTTCTAGGCGACCAGCACGACTCAGTACATCAATCATGCATGAGTAATGATCTCCATCAGGTGCAACTGAATACTGAGAACTCATTGAATTGAAAATCAAAAGGCCCTCATCAACTAGCTGAGAATGACTACAGCCAGACAAGACTCCTATGAACGTAACAGAATTGGGTTTAACCCCTAAGTTTAACATTTTATGGAAAAGCATCAACGATTCTTCTCCATTCCCATGCATAGAGTTTGCAATAATCATTGTGTTCCAAGCAATAACATCTTTTCTTGGCATCAAATTGAAGACTTCTCTTGAGAATTCCAAGTCACCACACTTGGCATACAACAAAACAAGAGCTGTAGTTATCCTTTTGTCCTCAGTAAACCAATGCCTAAAGACATAACCATGAATCTCTTTCCCACCTCTTAGGCTTTCCAAACTTGTATAAGCAGGTAAGGCACTAACAATTGTGATTTGATTGGGTTTGAACCCTGAATCTTGCATTTTAGCAAATACATCCAGTGCCCGTTCATTTAGGCCATTCTGCGAGCAACCGCTGATTACAGCATTCCATGAAGCATGATTTAACTTGATACCTTCTTTTCTCATTTGATAAAACAAAGCAAGACCCTTCTCACATTCTTTATTCAAGAAGTGTGCTGTTAACATTACATTCCATGATACAACATCTCGCCAAGACATGTTATCAAATATCAGCCTAGCTTGTTTAACGCTTAAGCAACTAGCATACATGTTCACAAGTGCACTGCTAACAAAAACATTCCCCTCCATTGCATTTCTCAAAACAAACCCATGAATCTCTCTTCCTGACTTCAATTCCTTCAAATATGCACAAGCAGGTAAGATTGATGACACTGTCAATGAATTCGGTCTCATTCCATTCAACCCCATTTCCCTAAAAGCTAATAAACCTTGTGTAGACATATCACAATTGACATAACAAGAAACCATTGAAGTCCAAGAAACCACATCTTTAACCACCAAATCATCAAAAGCCCGTTTTGCTCCATCAACACACTTACATTTCCCATACATATCAATCAATCCATTACCCAACAAAATATCTTTATTAAAACAAAACCGAATTGCATCTTCATGTATTTCCTTGGCCTTGAAAAGATCACCAGAAGCGGCACAGGCCTTAGCCACGGATAGTAACACTAATTTATCAGGCTTTATATTGCGTCCCAGCAATGTATTATAGATTTTTATGGCTTCCTTAGGGAACCCATGTTGAATGTGAGCTGAAATTAAAATGGTCCATGTTCGCAGGTCTGGTTCAGGAACTTTATCGAACAAGTGGCGTGCACGTTGTAAGTCACCTGAATTCAAGCAAGTTTTGATCAGTTTGAGCTTCCGGAGAGGTTGGAGATTTATGGGTAGTCTTGAGATCATGTTATTTTCGAGTTAATTTGCTATAAAATGTATTATTTCTTCTTGAACTCTGAATCAAACTATGGAACAAAAGTGCCTTTTTCTTCACGAGTCTGTGCCTCTCGTCTCATCATGTGTTTTCTGTATTACCCTCTATGTATCTTCCAAGTTTCAACCCCTTGGATATGACAACTTTATACGAGAAAATTGCAATTTAGCATTCATATTCTGCCACACTTTGGACATGTTTGGTTGAGAAATTGCTGACTGACAGTTACTAGTTTTTCAATTCGCCCAACTAGCAGTTAACTTTGGATGGAAGGGATGGGAAAAGAAAACTAATGGTTTGGTATATAATTTTCATTTTAAATAGTTAATGATTAACCAAACTGAACCCAAATACATAAAATATATGTTTTATAAAAATTTATTAGATAAAAGTATTTTTTTTTTTTTTTACATTTTTTTAATCACAAATTCTTATGAAATTGTAATTTAATCTTTTTGATATGCTATTTAATTACTTTAAAAAAAAATATTCATAGTTTGCTTCATAATAATAGTTCTAAATATTAAAATATGAACTTTTATATAAAAAAAATTAAATATCAAAGATATAAATTCAAAAAAAATTTTGACTTAAGATATAAATTCAAATTAGTTAATATAAATTGCATTTAGCTGAGTGAACGAACTAGTAGAAACCGAGCAAAACAGTTGATTAATACCAACAATTCAATTTATAAAAAGATCCCACCAACGAATTAACCAAACCGTAAATAAGCCTTAAACTTTATTTTTTAAAACAATTACCTTTTGATGTTAAAAAAATAAGCCTTAAACTTTTGATATACTTCGTAATCAATTACCTTTTGATCATCAACAAATGATTTGCTTGGTACACTGTAGAATCGAAATTTAAGTGAAATAATATTTTAAAATTTTAAGACATTTATTTCCAAGTTTATCTTTTAAATAACTAAATAGATAAAAATTATTGATTAGATCTATAATTATACTTAAAAATATATATCATATCAATATAAATTTAAATCATTAGAATTATTTAAATATTAAAAAAACAGAAAAAAATTTGATTATTTGTGTAAAAAACAAAAAAAAAATTATATTCTTAAAATAAGATTCTATTCTCAATTATAAAATATACCAAACATGCTCTTAGATTTTGACATCTGTTATTACCAGTAAGAGATTAAAAAGTTATGGTTCAAACTTCTAACATTTAGTAATCTCAGCATTTGAATTATTTTTACTGTTCTATTTAGAATGAAAACTTGGAACATTTTTCAACATTGCTCACCAATCATTGAATTTTGAATAAAAATCCACGCTGACAACTAAAAGATTGCAAAGGAAGTGGAAGCAGCCAAGCTAACAAGCCTAGAAGAAGGTATCTTGGCAAACAATGTAATGGGGGATTAGCAATTGTCAATCATATCATGCACCTTTTTGCAAGGTTATGGCTGTGAATAGTAGCAGTAACAAAAGCTGGCGTATGCAATATTGCAATCTGCAAATTGCTATGCATTCCCAACCAATGACATAAGATTGTTATAATCCCCATTCAAATATATGTTTGGTCAGAACCAAGGATGCCAAGATGCATACCATTTTGTTTAAATTGTCATGATTCAACTGCAACCTGACTTAATGCTCTAATAGCACGCATGTGCAGGTATATCAGAGACCGAAAGAGTTTGTGTCGACACCTATATCAAGCTGCATGCCATAACACATTCTCAAAATTACTTTTAGGAATCGTGGTAATGGTTTCCAAACACTAACCAAGATGCTGACAAAGACTGATCCATCTATAAAATAATTTAAAGAGAAAAATAAAAGAAGAAAAACTATGAATCCAACTGGGTAAGGTTCTCAGCTCAATCCTCAAAATCTCCAGCGTTTTCCAATAGGTAATTAGCTGCCAATTCCTCATTGCGATCACAAGCCAAAAATGCCTCGATGACAAGGGCTCTATCAAAACCCATTGCCTCAAGCTATAAAGCGGAAAATATAAACTAATTAGTAAATTCAGAAAATAGGAAAAGTGATATCTATTGTGACAAAATAAGGCCAATAACAATGTGCACATACCCGTTCAATAGCCTCCTGTTCAGCTGGGGTCACGTTGATAGCATGAGGCATGTCTTGGTCAACCTGATCAAATATATCCCTGAAAGAAAAACAAATTTATGCCATGTTGAACCAAATGTCATAGTCAAAATTCTGTGCAAGTATTTTAGACTATAAAAGACAACCCTTCAATTCACTACATACAGATAGTGGTCACAACATTGATGACAATAATGAAACAGTATCTACTAAATATAGATTTCCCTATATACTTAAAGATTGAAGAAGTCTGATAAAAATATTTTTTAAATTTATAATCCAACTAATGCAACAATATTAGAGCTCACCCTTCAGAACCTTCAAGAGGTTCATTTATTAACTGAAGAAATTCTGCATGATGTTCTTGAATCATTCTTAACAGATGGGGGTTTTGCTTTCCAAGCTCCTGAAGCATGGGCTGTAACAAAAGCAGTAGATTGAACTCTTAGATAATAAATTTCCTAGTAGAAAAATCAAAATGAGAAAAAGATAAACAGACCTGTAAAATTTGTGGATTTGCCTGAACCATTGAACGCAATGTTTGGAACTACATGGAAAAAAACAAAACAAAACGAAGATGTAATGTCATACAAATTCAATATGCATTAGAAGCGTAAATTGAAGTAGCAGTGTAGCATCATTATAAATCTCAAGCAATTGGCATTAAATGAAATCTAGCATGCACCGAAAAAAAAATCTGTAACTCAGTAAGCATATCCACCACAATATTTACTTAAGCAACATGTCTAGTTATTCACTCATACAGTAATACCTACTCTTCCTACCTCAACTCAGGTCCCTCTAAAATATTCACCATTCCATTATTTTTAGACATTACCTATTCACCATAGTTTTAAATAACAGCTGTTTCATAATGTTTCAGCTGTTTATGGAATTTTAGCCCACCATTATGTTATTTTCCGTTTCACTATGGGTGATTCACCAATTGTCAAGAAACAGTAGATGAAACACGAGAAACAGTCATTTTTCATAATTCATCCAATTGTTAATTGAAGAATTGGATAATTTATTGAATTCATCTTGCATAATTTATTAAATTTATTTTTTAACTTCTATTTTCTTGAATTCTTATTTATTGTTGATTTTAGTGGTTTTGCGGCTTTATAAATTCATGGCTTCAGTCAGTTGAAAATGATTCAATCCAATTCAATCAATTTTGAGACATCGTTATCATTTTTGTTACTGTTTCATTATTTAAAATCCTGCTATGCAGCCATGCTATCACCTTGACAGACATGGCATTGTTGACGAGAACAAAGTCCATATGCATGAACCATTGGGAAAATACTAATAAGAAACAAAAATTAAGAAGATTTAAGCATTTTGTTTTTTAAAACAGCAATGAACCATACCTGTTGATTGTTTCTGAGGAAATCAAGGGTTCCAAGTCCTCCGCCATCTCCACCAGCAGAAAGTGTCTCCTGGAGAAGTTTCACATAATTGAAACAAGAAGCAGAATATGCACAATACATTATGAAAGTCCTCCAAAATCTGAAGTAATACCTGAGGAAACATATTCAAGGGAGATGTATTAGGTGCTCCAGATACAGGAATAGCAGGAGGTGCACCTGTTTCAGTTGCCTGACCTGCAGGGAAATGAGCCACTGGAACAGCAACTTCTGTTGTTTCTGGAATACCCTGAAGACCAAACAACATAAGTAGCTAATTTAAACAAATATTGCAGCAGAATATATTATCAAGTTTGGACATACAGAGTACAAGTAATCCACTGCTCGTTCTGGATTGTTATAGGCAGCTCGAAGTGCACGAGTAACTGTTTCTTTATCCCAATTGCCACCACCTATATCCATTATTTGTTGAATAGTCTGCTCAAGATTACTACCAGCAACTAAATTTGAAGCAGCTTGATCATAGGTATTAGTTTGGGCACTGCAACAAAGATAAGGCACCTGTATCAGCCCATTACCTTACTTGTAATTATATTATTCTTAGTAAAAGGGAATTAAAGAATATAATCTTATACAATATCACCATCAGTAATATTTTGCATTGCTGGAGCACTAGAGTCCGAAGAAAGCAAATAAAAAGCACAACCAATGTGGATCATGCATTTCCAATGTAAAAAATGGAATGGCTAGATTTTGGACTTTAACAGCAAAAAAAGAAAAAGAACATATCTTCCAGGATAGAGGGTATGATAATCACTATATTAAGAGCACAACCATTCAATTATTAATGAAGAGCTGGGAGGAAGTGACTAGTGACAAGCACGAAGTTACCAATCTGGCTGCTATCTTTTACTCAGCATGAAAGAAAACCCATACGCTGAAGATCCAAAATCTGGAATATTACATGCATGAACATGGACCTGGGTACTATAACTAATAGCTCTTACATTCAGGGTTGAATCACATCAATGTGAGATTCCACAACAATTCTAAATAACTAAAAATGACTTTGGAACCTCACTGGATCTGAAAGTAAAGCAATCCTTTCCAGCTCCTACTTGAAAGTTAGAGGCCAGATACTTGACAAAACTGGAACCAACTGATGCACACTTAGATAATAATCCATATTAAGTACTTGCAAGCAATATTATGCAACTTGACAAAAAACCAGAATCATGCACTAGTCAAAAAGAAAATCCATGTCCCTAGATTATAAGACCAGTACCAGCATCCCCTCCTAGGTATCCAAATTTATAGAATTCTATTTTCAAAATTATGATCCACCTCATTAGGAACAAAATTGTGGTTAAATTCAATTAAACTTCATTAATATAATCCAATCTACTTGATTTTGTAATTGAATTGATACATTAGAAATATATTTAGGAGTTGAATTCTATTTATGAAGTAGAATTCTACTGTCTCAAATAAATCGAAGTACATATACTTTCTCAAATACATCTTTTAGTATAGGGATTGATCCTTTAAAGAGTGATTCTTGTTTTTTCATAGTTGATACCACCAATTTTATACAAACAAATCAATTAAATTAAATTGAAGTCCTCCGTTTTTAAAGCAAAGGTGCGCCTCAAGCGAAGGGCATCCCCAATGCAAAAACAATGATCAGGGAGAGTCATCTATCGTACTGTCCCATGCTTTTCTGCAAAGAGGTTGTTTCCACACCTTAAACACAACTTTCCGATCAAAAGCGAAAAACTTTACCTATGCATCTGACACTCTTAACTCAGTCAGGATTAGACTAGAAGACATGCTTTGGGCAGCGAATTGTCCCAGAATTAACATGTGAAAGAACACATTACAGGGGCCATCAGAACCATGTTTTATAGTGCTCTGTGTCTGTGTCTAGACTGTGTTTCACAAGACAAGACTGATTCATACTCATTAAAGACAATGACAACATGATTGTATTTTGAAGAAGGTGATTGATTGCTCCATCGCTCACCCTCAAATGCACTTACCATGTAATATACCAAATTTCATTAAGTTTCTAATGTAGGCTTGAGTTTGAGTAGGAACAGTACATGAACAAAAAGGACTGCAGTTTAAATGTTTTAAACTTGCCTAGGTTATTGCTCCATGAAAAATGTTACCACATGAAAACAATAAGATTATTACTAAACATAACACAAATACCCCCAATTGACCTAAGAAGGAACTTCATATTGAAAGTAGTTTGGAACTTCATTCTAACCATCTTCCAATAATACCAGCGCCCACAAAGAAAAACAGACCAGAAGATTCCCAGCACCAGAGACAAGATTTTCAACATTACATATTTTCTATTATATTTGGTTATATTACCTCATAGCATACAAAACAAACATGATGCTAGAGATAGGGCTCTTACGTAGCTGTTGCTGTTTCAGAAGCCGATGTTGTGCTCTTTGAGGTCCTGCAATAACAGATGTGACAATATATGACACATATCTAACTGACGCCTAAATTTTAAGAAACAGTTGTCAATATGAACTCACGGTGCCTGAACTTCAACTGCAGGAGTCGAATTTGACGTTGGTGCAGTCGTAGGTGGAGTTGCTGCAGCAGGCTGTCATAGACAGATGGAAAACAGTTTATTGAGAGAAAAAGAGATACTGTCCAACAACAAATGAACCAAGACGATTACCTGAGTAGATGAGGTCCCGACTGAGCCTGAAGTTTTACTCTGTTAAAATAGATAATGATTTGAAAAATATGGTAAGGATACAGAAACTGAAAGAGGTATTGAAAATCAAGTTCCCATAGAGAAACCTGACCCCAAAAAGAATATATATATATATATATATAATAAAAAATTAAAAAAAAAAAAAAAAAGAAGCTGCCACCATTATTAACAGATATGGGGGTGTGGGTGAACACCTTCAGAGATCATACCCCTTATAACTTCAAAATCAATTGTCCTATATCAGACAGTTCCACTCAAACAGCACTTTGGGCCCAAGTACAAAAATGCAATTAATCATTTTATGACAGGTACTGAATAATGAGAAAAAGTGCCAGAGCGACAATTATGGACTAATGAGAGAGATGGGACAATATCTAGAGTTTATATATGATTTAATTGATACAAATGAGGACTGCTACATCATAAATAGGCAAAAGCAAATTTAATGTTCTACCCCTTTTTTACTTTCTTTGTATACTTTATGCTCAGACAATTAGCTTAGAAAACAAACGCAAAAAAAGATGCTAATTGAATATGTTGTTTTACAACCATTATTTTCCAAACAGTAGGCTAAAATTGATGGCCACAACATACTAGCACTAAAAAAAGCATAGAAGGAATACCTTGCTAAGCATTACAACAAGAAAACCATCTTCAGTGACCTTATTCTCCGCTAATGTAGTTTCATCTTTCAATACTTTCCCATTGTGAATCAATAGTTGTTGCCCACATGGGTAATTGTCCTTTCCTTGCACATCTTCAATATTCTTCTTCACAGCCATTACCTTTTAACACAAAAGTGCCAATTAATCACCAACAAACCATTATTATGAATGATAATAATTCAAATTACTCATAAAAATCTGCCAATAAAAGCCTCAACGAAACAATATCCAATAATTATTTTATCCATATCAAATCAGCTGTGCTATTGCTATTTATAGGGCTTTCAAAAGCTGGAGTTATTGAGTTCCGTATTAATACTAAAGATATATAAATAGAGAGAAAAGAGTTACTCACTGTATCAGTGGGCTGAACCCTAATTTCGAAATGGCGGCCTTTGAGAGTTTTAACAGTGAGCTTCATATCGGCGAATCGGAGAGAGATACGAAACGACACCGGTTTGTAGAAAGAGAAGAAACCCTAGAAACGGTCTTTCTGAGAATCGAGACGGAGAGAGAAACGGTGATGCTGAAGCTGAATCCAGGCAGCTAGCGAGCTGGATTTCAGTTTTTAGATGTAGAGTCCGACACGTGACTTTAAAATAAAATTTTATTTTTCTTTTTGAAATTAGAATATGTAGTAATAACTTGTTATTTAAATTTTCATACAGTATATTTGGCCAAAAAAAATTACTAATACATTAATCAAATATTTATTTAATATGTATATTTAAATATTTTTATTAATAGTTTGATAATTAAATATTTGTCCCCTAATACAGAAGGATTTGAAACAATACTAACAATCTCTATCTTTTAAAAAAGGGTAAATTACTATTTAATCCCTGAATTTTGACCAAATTAATTAACTCGTCCCTATTTTTTGAGAAATTAACTAATTAGTCTCTCAGATTTAGTTACGTCAGACTATTTAGTCATTCTGTCCAGTTTTTATACTTTTTCTGTTAAATTTTTTAAAAAATGACTAAAATGTCCTTATATATATAATAAATATAATTTAAATTTTATTATTTAAAAATAAAAAATAAAAAAATTCAAATGAATAAAAGTGAATAATATTTATATATTTATATAATAATTATAATTAATATCATTAAATTATAAAATTATTTA
>CATKHJ010941077.1:0-18191 GCA_949750685.1 Vernicia montana
ATAGCATACTCATCAAATAATGTAAACAACCTTAACCTTGAATACTCATGAAATCATATAATGCTATGCTATAGCCAAGCAATTCAATACATTCCATTCAAACCACATTTTTACAATTACTTCCTTCCATTTTGATATCCACAATACTCGTTCCATTCATCCTCAACTAGATCATATCATCTAAGACAATCATTCAACTATATACTTCATAAAACTTAAGTAAACAAACCAACATGAGATCTCAAAAAAAAAAAAAATCAAATCTCAAATTCTCATTCTTATAGCATATCTTATGACATTAGAACCATCAAGAACTTGGGGTATTACAATTTTTCTGGTCAATTGTCACAGCCCAACTTCGCAACTGTGATGATCATAAGGCATGGGTAGGCATAAGGCCACCGAAAATCCGTTGAACCCATCTATATATATAATCCACATGGCATCATAACAATTAAAATAACTCATCCCAAGATCAGAACCTGAACTCATACACATATACACATCTATCTCACCATACCACATGCTCAAACATACACTTACTCGTAATCTCATAAGCTCATAATTCTCATATACTAAAATGAAATCATCCATAATCGCCATTAAGGCCAAAAGAATAGTTCTCTCTTACACACATGGAGCAACCATAATATTTCAATTACGTATAATAAATGGAGAAATTACATTGATCAATTAGGTTCTTTAGAGAGGAAAATGTCTGAAGAACTGAGCTGATAAACTTCTTAATCTCCTGAAAAATGGAATCACTAATGAAATAAAACAATGAGTAAAGAATATACTACCATACTTGTGAGGTTAGGTAATTCAATACTAGCTCACAAGGATAGTAGAGCTCATACTTGTCAAATGACTTACAATATAGCAAATAAGGCTCATAAATCTCGTAAGAATCAATACTCGTAATATACAAGAATAATCATGTATATAACTCATGAAAGAAATCATAACTCATAATAGATGGATATAGAAATCAAGCTCGTAATATATTAGGAATAGAGGTGCTTTATTAGCATATTCCCCTCATAACAAAGAATAGAGGCTGGTTGGACATATTCGTCCTCGTAATAAGAGTAGAGGTATAATTAATATGCTCTTGCTCGTAATACATGAAATGGATTAAATTTCACGTCTAGGACAATTTACCCTTCCTAGATACGGGTAGGATATTATACCCTATCCATCGGGTTACAATGTGCACAAAGTCTAATGATTAACCCACATTAATAGGAGATTTCTATACCATTACGATTATCACATATAGTTAGAATAATTAAGGTTTTCATAAATAATACTAATTAGCAAACGGCTAATTAATAACTCATATGGTTCAATAACAATTTTCATGCTCATAGACAAATAACAATATATAATTCTCATAAAAGATAATAATTAGCAAATGGCTAATTAAGAACTTGTAAAGTTTAATGAAACATTTGGTTCAATCAATAATACTCATATACTCATACTCATGGTAGCTTGTAAAAGAAATTAGGCATTGTGCCTTAGGAATTCATACAAGAATAAGAGTATATTTTCTTCTCACCTTAAACAAAAAGAATGCTCTAATATCTCTTAGAAACTCTTCAATCACCTTAATTCATCAAGCTCCTCATGATCATCAAATCTTCTAGGTGGAACTAAACACATAACACATGCAAATTATCAATACACATAACCCATGCTCTTAAAATCACCATACTCATGCTAAACTCATGATTCTAACTCTATTCCCTTCCCCAAGCATGAAATATAACAATGGAGAAGAAGAAATTCAAAGAGAACCAAAACCCTAACTTACCTCTTCAAGGAATGCTTCAACAATGGATGAAAGGTTGAGTCCTTGTAACCTTAGATCCTTTGGTTGATGCAATTAATGAAGTCTCTAAGCATTTAATGTGAGTGAGTGAGTGATTATTGAGAGAAAATGGGTTTGGAAGCTCTGAAAACTCAAATGAAATGAATTGGGGCTTTAATTCTCTATTTAAAGCCGATTTCCAGATTCTGCCCTTGACGGGAGTAGCAGGCGCTAAATGCTCATCGCAGTCGCGATTCATCAATAGTGGTCACTACATGAGCTTTGCGGGCTCTACATGCTACTGTTCACGTGACTGTTCCTTTTGATATCACGGTCGCTACATATAGGTCGCGGGCGCGATTCTCCTTCAGCCAATTTCCCAAAATCAGGTAGAGAGGTTCGGGGTCAAATTCACGTCCATCTTCACGGTCACAACCCTCCGTCGCAGTCGCGACTTCCTTGTTACAGGCGCGACTTAAGCCCTGCAATTCCACTTAACAATTCAACCTTCAATTCTCCAAATAAACTCATAAAATCATTCCAATAGACTTAGCAACACCACATAATCATCATCAAACACTTATCATATAACTCATAAAAATACCAAATACACATTTAGTAGCTCATATAAAAGATCACACGAATGTATACATAAACTTGGGGTATTACATCAATGGAAAACTAAGCATTTTTTAAAGAAAATGACTTCCTCTTTTTAAAACAAGAAGTCATTTTTTCGAATTTTGACAAACTCATTATAATGAAAAAAAAATATAAATATAAATTTATTAATTTGCAGATCACCAATATTCATTACCGATGACTATTGATGACCAATGCAGCCGCAGCCATCGACCACCAAATTTATCATTGTTATGTATTTTTTCTCATACTTAATAATAAAATTTTAAAATTACAAAATTATTATAAGTTTAAATATGTTTCTAGTTTTATAAATTGAAATTTTTAATATTTTTTAATATTGTAACCAAACAATAGAAAATTAATTCTTGGGAAAATATTTTTTTAGAAAATGTTTTTTCTTGGAAAATATTTTCTAAAGATAAATTATTTTTCGCGAAACAAACGGAGCTTAAAAGAAATAAAAGTAAGAAAACAAAGAAGTTATATCAATTTTGGTTATTGTCTCCCAATACTTAGGAGGATAATGAAAACTCTGTATAAAATGTCGACTGTCTTATACATAATTCATGACTTTAATCCTCCTAAATACATCACATATACATAGTAGATAATTTCTGGCAATGCCTTCATTAAGTGTTTATTATTAAAATTTTGAAACTCTTCATGACTCCTACAAATTACAATCTCTATCGTCATTGTAGGTTTTGACCAATAGAATTTTAAAATAGGAATCGAATAAATATATAGAAGGAAAGATCCTTACTTATGTGAATTTTGCTTCATGGAAAAGATCATTTCCACTTGCTATTCCAATCAGAAACAAGCAAGGTTTTATCGATGGCACCATTCGTAAGCCAGCACCAGAAGGTCCACTTTACTTGCCTTGAATTGATTGTAACAATTTGGTGGTGGCATGGTTGTTGCATTCAATCTCTGCACCTATTGCATCTATAGTATTCTACATGGAGGTAGCAAGCCAAATTTGGGAGAAACTTAATCAGAGGTTCTTATAACTTGATGATTCAAGGATTTGTCATCTTAACCAAAGTGGCTTTTATTGTTTTTGGTCTTGTGAACCCTCAAAATTACACCTCCAGATGACCAGTTATTAATTACAAACCCATAGAATCAAACTAAAACAGTGCGGAACTGAGTCAACCCGGGCGGAAGGCTGATCCAGGCCAGAGGCCGCCCGGGCGGCATCAAATGTGTGCAGCCCAAACGGCTGGCATGGAGTGCGTGCCGCGTGTGTGCCACCGTCCCGGCCAGCGTGCCACATGTGCTGTCTGGTGGCACCACCTCTGAGCCCTCCTTCCTCTAAAAATATAGCTCCACTTCTACAAAAAAGGGGGAGAGGAAGAAGAAACCGGAAAAATAACTTATTTATAACTAAAGTTCGATTTTGATATAAAAAGTCACTTTTCTATATCAAAATTCATCACCTACCAAAATTATTCTAATTTAAAGTTGTTATTATTTGGAATTTCTGATCTAAGGTTGAGCTTAGATCTGGAGTTAAGCTTACCCTCTTCATAAGAAAGCCAAGAAAATTAAAGGTAAAATTTCATTCTCTTTCCTTTTGAAATTCTAAATTCAGATCTAGAATTCATCATTTTACGCCTTTATTTAGGTCTAAAACTGAAAAAATCTAAAATTTATTAATTTAAAATCTGAATTAAATTAATATACCAAATCAACCTCTTTTGTCAAAACCCCTCATTTGCAAGAAGGAAGAACTGTATGGGATTTGATTTCTATTCAACAGGATACGCAGGCATGCCAACCTTTAAGGCATCAACTCCAAAATATTTGTAATAATATTTTTCCTTTTCTATTTTATCTTTCTTTTATTAATTGCTTTCATATTTTATTTGTCTTTCTTTTATTGCTTTATATATTCTTTATTTTTCTATTAAATTAGTTGGGGAATATGTACTTTTCTTAGTATCCATAAGGGCTAGAGAAAAGATCATCTCTATCTTATTTGCTTTTGATTTAAAGTAGGATTTATTTCTATTTACTTCTCTGTAACTGTCATTCATATAACTTTTGCATCATTTATAAACTGCTTCATTCATCATTTTTATTCATGTTTATGTATACACAAAAATCACCCTCTTTTATATAAAAGTTATTTTGCATTTCTAGCCAAACTAAGAAAAATTATTGTTAATTACCAAAACCTGATTCCCGAACCCTCTTTAGTCACTCGCGGACTAGTGCTTTTCCAATGGGATGAGTTAAATAAATTGGAGTCAATTTAATTTGGGTTTTCCTTTAATTTTCCCAATTAAAACAAATAAAATTAAAGTGGTGACTCCCTTTACAAATGACAAATTACAAAACATAATTTTTCGATCTCATAGCGAGTTCCAATTGTGGAGTTTCTCCAGAAAAGCATTTCGATTCCCTCAGCGGATCGGATCGTTGCTCGGGCGAGGTCTCACAGTTGGCGACTCCACTGGGGACAATTAAATCTTTTTCAAAATAAAAGATAAAAGTGGATTACTTTTGGTAAAATACAAAAATTTGACTTTAGTTCAAAATAACTTTTCATGCATCACTACATGTGAACTCCTTGTCCAAAATCCTAGTTTCCTAGGAAAACAAAGGATAGAAAGTAACATCGAGTGGGCAACCTTCCTTAGGTCTGCTTGCTAATAGTGAAATCATCCAGCCCTCGACATATCCTCTAAATCCTTTTTAGGGGTGTAACGAGCATGCACGTACTGTTAGACCCACGCGAGGCTCCTTGTCTCATATGTGGTTAGGTATATCGCATCTCTAGTGTGACGGGTTCCCTTTTAAAGCCACCCTTACCTTTTCATGTAATGGCTCATAGAACTTTCCCTTAAGGCTGTATGTTCCCAAAAATGCTGAATTATTGCCATTTTCATAGAACATTTTCCATGTATACACTCATATATGCATTATGGAAAAACCTTACTAACGTTGGAGAGTTTAAACCTCACCCAAATACTGATAGTCCTAGTCTAGTTTATCCAAACCTATGGTACTTTTTATCCTTAGGATTCCATGATCTAGTACTTGTCTTTGCCTAAGTTAAAAACTAACCTAGCTTTATCTGTTTCATGCAAAGGTTACAAGGATGGCTGGTACCAGGGATGAAGGTACTCCTGCTAATGAAGTTTTTAACGAGCTTCTTGCCAAGCTATCCGAACAACAAGAGATCATGATTAAGAGGCAAGATGCTTATTTCCAAAACTTGCTCCAAACCCAAAGGGGGGGCCATTATGGAAGATGTCCGAATGATGATGGGACAAACCTGCATAAACCAAGGGTCAACTGAACCAAAACCACTCAAAATAGACCCAAAACCCACTTTTTGTCCTATTTCTGGATCCACTTCCAACTCTAGTCTGAAAAACAAAGAGATTGCTGCAACTGAAACCTTCCCACAATTACCCATAACCATTGAACCATCAAATCATACTCCCACTCTCACTTCCCGTCTCGCGGATCTTTTTCAAGGGAAGGAAGCTAACCCTGAGCTTAAAGCTTTCATGAATAAATTTAAGGCCATGGAAAACATGCTGAAGAAATTGAAGAGAAAGGAGGAAATGATTGATACAGGCTCTCTAAGTTTATTTCCTAATGCAAGACTTCCTCCCAAGTTCATAATGCAGAATCTAGACAAGTTTGATGGAACTACCTGCCCCAAAACCCATCTAAAAATGTATGTGGGAGCCATGCATTCTTTAGGAATGGACAATGAGCTCCTTGCTCAGTTATTCCAACAATCTTTGACTGGTGCTACTGTGAGATGGTTTGTGTACTTAGATGACTCCCAAAAATGAACTTGGGATAATATCTGTAACATTTTTGTTAAACAATATCATTACAACATTGAGGTTGATGTAACAAGAAGGGATCTTGAGACCACTAAGCAATATGCGAAGGAATCCTTCTCTTCATTCCTTATAAGGTGGAGGAAAAAGGCTTCTCACATGGTGAATCGACCTCCTGAGAATGAGCAGATAGATATAATTGTCAAGAATCTCCTTCCAGCCTACCAAGATAGGCTACTTACTCAGTATTTTGTCTGACTTTAAAGCCCTCATTATTACTACCTCAAAAATTGAAGACCTAATTCAGAATGGGCAAATAAAGGAAGAGTCTGCATTTGGGTCAAGGTACAAGAGGCCAATGCACCAAGGAAATGTAACTTCCTCAACAAATCAGAAAAGGGGCGAAGTGAGTGCATTAACAATCAAGAAGCCTTTCACCATTGAAAGGAGACAGTTTTTTGATCTAGGAGGTGTACCCATGAGTGTCATTTATAAGAAACTGCTTGAGGAAAATATAGTATAGCCTTTCGAACCTAAACCTGTTCCTAATCCATTACCTAAAAATCACAACCCAAATGAGAGGTGTGATTATCACTAAGGGCCTGGACACAAAACTGATGCTTGCAAAGCACTAAGACACAAAATCCAAGACCTTATCGACTCAAATGATCTCCTACCCCTAAAAGATAGACCCAATATCAATAAAAATCCCTTACTTAATCACACAGTCAATGTCATCAACGATTATGAGGGAGTTGACCCTATCTTTTTGATTGAGTCAAATCCCAACTATTGCTATGTTCTGGACCTCACCAATCTAGTTGAGGAGATTGATGCCATCACCCGAAGTGGCAGAATTTTCCCAAACCCAAATCTGTCAAACCCAAACACTCAACCCATCCAACCCAATCCTGCATCAACTGACAAAATAAGAGGGAATCTTGAACCTGATGAAGACCCCATTCTCAAGCAGTTAAAGAAAACTCAAGCAAATCTGTCTATTTAGAGCTTAATTCAATCATCTTATCCTCATCACCAAGCTCTTTGTAAGGCGTTGAATCAGTACCAAACTCCTATTGATGTTACCCCTGAAAACCCTGTTGCTTCTCTTAATAATGCTGCTAAGGGGGTATCCATTGCCTTTAAGGACAATAACATTTCGAGAGAAGGCTCCGATCACAATAATGCTCTCTACATTATTGTTATCACTCAGGAAAAGACTGTGTCCATGGTTCTCATTGATAATAGCTCGACTTTAAATGCATGTCCTTTAAAAGTGGCCAGTTGTTTGGGGGTAGAAATTACAGATTTTACCCCTTCTGACTAGATTGTAAGAGCCTATGACAATACCAAGAGAGAAGTTCTTGGGGTGGCTACAATAGATGTGACAATTGGACCCACTATTTTCACCATTTTGTTTCAAGTAATTGATGTACCTTCATGTTTCAATTTCCTACTTGGAAGACCCTAGATCCACCAAGCAAAGGCAATCCAGTCCTCTCTGCACCAAAAGGTAAAATTTCCTTTTAAGAATGGGGTTGTTACAATTAAGGGGGATATGCATGGAAAACCTGAAGTCCCAAGCTCTGTCCCCATCTTGGAGATTCAACTTGAATTGTCTATTTACCCACTTTCTGGTTTCTCTTTCATATAGTTCATTGAGAGCGAAGAGGGTAAAGAGTTTGTCTCATTTGATTTTGACCCATTTGGGAATATTACGGTTTCTAACATGTTTAGAAAAATGAACTATTTTCCTGGTTTAGGTCTTGGAAGGAGCCAGCAGGGCTTGAAGTCCTTTTCAGATTATCCAGTTGCTATGCCACCTTTTGGGCTGGGATATGAGCTCACTAATGAGGATCTCATAGAATTGGAGAAGCAGGCCAAGGAAAAAATGGCGGCCCTTAGAAGAGGTGAGACCTATGACTGGCTTATGCACCCTTATTTTAAAACCTTAAATGGTTATTTTGTAAAGGAAGGTAACACAATTCCTTACTGTAACTTTTCTGAACCCTGGGTATGTCCTATTACTGGAAAACTGATCCCAGAACTTGAAATCTTTTCTGATGTCAGGCTTGAACTAGAAGATTATGAGCCAGTTTACATAATTAGTCAAGATTGGGAAGAAAACATGGAGGCTAGTCTTTTTGATGGAGTGTTCATACTCACTTTTGAAGAAGAGAAAGCGGACCCATCCATCTTAATCCAACAAACTGAAACCAAGCTGTAAAATTGGTCCTTTAAGGAGAACCTTTTCTAGTTTTTCGAGTCAGAATCCTCGTCCAAGTCGGAATCTTCTCTAGACTTGTCTTCTAGATCTGTGTCTTTAGTTTCTTCAGTTTCTAGTGATGATATTGATGTAACTGGCCTTGAGGAATCAATTTCCCAATTTGATGTAAACTGGAACCTATATCTTCATTTTTCCTCTTACGATCCTGTGTCTTCATTTTTCTTTGATGTTCCAACTTTTAAATATGACTTAAATAAGACATCAAATGAAATAAAAGAAGATGCAATTAAAGAGCCAATAAATGTTGGCACACATGATGCACCAAAAACTACATTCATTGCATCTGCATGCATAAATAAGGATCAAATAGAGGAGATGGTCAAAGGATTTCAAAATTGTTTTGCATGGTTCCCCAGGGACATGACAGGTTTGGATCCGAGCATAGCTATTTAAAATCCCAATTTATCCAGACTCCAAGCTAGTCAAACAGAAATTGCGAAGACTCAAGACTGAATGGTCCATACTAATCAAGGAAGAAACTGCCAAGCTGCTGAACCATAACTTCATCGAGCCCATTAGTTATCCATCTTGGCTTGTTAATATTGTGCAATTCCCAAGAAAGATGGCAGAGTCATAATGTGTGTGGACTACAGGGATCTGAATAAAGCCTGTCCAAAAGATGATTTCCCATTACCTCACATTGATCTTCTTATAGACCGAATGGCAGATTCTAAAATTGTTTCCTTAACCGACTTGGCTGCGAGATACAATCAGATAATGATTCATCTTCTCAATAAAGAGAAAATAGCTTTCATCACTGAATGGGGTATATATTGTTATCGGGTTATGCCATTTGGACTTAAGAATGCTGGGGCAATATACCAAAGGATGACAACCACCATTTTCCATGATATGATACATAAAGAGATTGAATTTTATATTGATGACATGGTAATAAAGGGCACGACTGCTGAAGAACATTTAGAAGCATTAAGGCGATTCTTCCTTAGACTTCGCCAGTATAATCTCAAGCTCAATCCTACCAAATGTGTCTTTGGAGCTTCAACTGGGGTATTCCTAGGACATATGGTTAGCAAAAAGGGTATAGAAGTCAATCTCACAAAATCAAAAGCAATTTTAGAAATGCCATCTCATAAAACAGAAAAGGAGATCAAAGGCTTTCTCGAACGACTCCAGTACATTAGTAGATTCATCAATCAGCTGGCTGATGTATGTAGGCCTATCTTCAAGCTACTCAGAAAAGGAGCCTCAAAGAAATGGAATGAAGATTGTCAAAGCCTTTGACCAGATCAAGCAATACTTATTAAACCCACCAGTATTACAACCACCAAGGCCGAGGAAAAGCCGTTGCTATTCTACCTATCTGTAACTGATGAAGCAATGGGGGCAATGCTTGCTCAAAATGCCTCTGATTCTAACAAAGAAAATGCCATCTATTACTTGAGCAAAAGAATGTTGTCTCATGAGCTCAAGTATAGCCGTACATAAAAGTTATGCATTTCTCTAGTATGGGTTTGCCACAAGCTGCAGTACTACCTCAGCTCTTATACAACTTATATCCTTGCTGACAAGAGCCCTTTGAAATTCCTTATGAAGAAGCCGGTTCTTGATAGTAAGATGGCAAGATGGATGACTATATTGGGAGCCTATGATCTCAAATATGTACAGCGGAAGGCAATTAAGGGAAGCATAATGGCTTATCAACTAATTGCAACCCCATTAGATGGTGAATGGTCTGAACTTAAGTTCCCTGATGAGGATATTCTGATAATTGACAATGAAGTTTGGAAACTCTACTTCGACGGAGCATCTAACAACAAAAGGTATGGTGCTGGCATTGTGTTTGTTACACCAAATAGGGAAAGCCTACCTATAGCCATCAAACTGAACTTTGAAGTGACAAACAATGAAGCAAACTATGAAACATGTATTTGTGGTCTCGAAGCAGCAATAAAGCTCAAAATCAAGCATTTTGAAATTTATGGGGACTCAAATCTGATAGTGTTCCAGGACTTAGGAAAATGGAAAATAAGGGAAGAGAGTTTGGTTCTTTACTATAAACGTTTGGATGAATTGACAGCCAATTTCTACGAATTATCTTTCCATTACCTTCTAAGAGCAAAGAATATATTTGGCAACACTCACTTCAATGCTTGATATAAGTGACGATTTCATAATTGGGCCCATCACGATTGAAGTTAGGTATGAACCAGGATGCACAACTTATTGCTTGAATATACACGCCACTGATAATAGACCTTGGTTTTGGGATATCTTCAACTATATCAAGAATGGACTCTGTCCTGAAGGCGCCTCTAAGACAAAAAAGAGGACTTTAAGACAGCTATCCAAGGGATTTATTCCAAATAGAGAAGTGCTCTACAAACGGGTTTGGGATAATATCCATCTGTGGTGTGTTACTGAAGAAGAAGCCCAACAAATTATGGAATGGATGCATGGTGGCGATGAGGGCCCACACATGAATGGGATTGCTTTAGCCTACAAGATTACGAATCAGGGTTACTTTTGGTTTACCATGAATGAAGACTGTGCAAAGCATGTACAAAAGTGTCATAAATGTCAGATTTATGCCAAACTCCAGAAACAACCTCCTATATCTTTATCACCAATCACCACGCCTTGGCCATTCGTAATTTGGGGTCTCAACGTAATTGGCAGGATAAACCCGAAATCTTCTGGCAAGCATGAATATATTCTGGTGGCTATCGATTATTTTTCCAAATGGGTTGAAGTTGCACCCTATCAAGTATGAGACTCTAAATGAATGGCCCAGTTTATCCGTACTAACATCTTTTGTAGGTATGGGGTTCCTTTTGAAATCATCACTGACAATGGGTCTCACTTCCAGAAAGAGGTCACCCAATTATTGAAGAAAGAAAAAATCCAATACCACAGATCTTCCCTTTACAGACCTCAAACAAACGGCATAGTTGAAGTCGCAAACAAGACTCTCAAGAGTATATTTCAAAAGATGTCAGATAACCATAAGGATTGGCACCTGCATCTACCTTATGCCTTATGGGGATATAGAACGACAATACGTACTCCAATTGGTGCTACACCCTATTCTTTGGTTTATGGGATGGAAGCAGTCTTGCCAATCGAAGCATAAATCAAATCAGCCTATATCATGAGAGAGAATCAGTTAGATGAAGTGGAATGGGTAAAAGGCTACCATGATCAACTCATTATCGTTGATGAAAAGAGAATTGACGCTTTATATCAGCTTCAAGGCTATCAACAAAAGTTAGCTAGGCACTTCAATAAGGAGGTCAGGGACAGAGGATTGCAAGAAGGTCATCTTGTTTTAAAATAAATAAGAGCACTTGTTCATGATCCAAGGGGAAAATTCAGACCTAATTGGAGTGGCCCGTTTGCGTTAAAGAAGATCCTATCTGGTAGAGCAGTAATCCTAATGGATAGACGACATAGAATTTGCTAGTCCATGCAATTTAGATCAGCTTAAGATATACTTTGCATAATCATCCTTATAATTCATGTATGACATTTGCATCTATGTAAAAATAGAACTACATGGATCTGATTCTCCAAAATAAAAAATGATGATACTGTTGTAAGGAGATACGTAGGCGACCCATGCGGGTCCGGTCCAAATCAACGGTAAAATTTCATTTTGTACTATACGTTTATTTTGGCTCTTACTTACATCATAAAAAAATAATAATAATAAAATAAAAGCTCGCTAAGTTGAAAATCCGCAAGGGCGGCTTAAGCAGAAATTAGAGCAAGCTCGCTAAGTTGAAAATCCGTAAGGGCGGCTTAGGAAAAAATTAGAGCAAAAAATATATATATAATAAAAGATGTCTTATTTAATCTTTGGAACATTACAAGAAAATAAAGACATTATCAAAATCAGTTTCTAAAAAAGAAACAAACATCCAAAGTCAGTCCTGGTTCTCCTCCTTCTCTATCTCCTTAAGTATGACAGCTCTCCTAACTTTCTCAGATCTCTATGAGTTAGCTATCCACCAATCAATGTACTACAAGGTCTTACCATGATGATGAGCAGGTTGAACAGCATGAAAACCTCTCACCCATCTATTCCTGACAGCTCGAGCAACAGTCTCTATAATCAAAACAAACTGGAATAAAGCAGAATGCGAAGGACTAGCCATAAAACCTGAAGGCCCATGCTCTCAACTCTCACATGAGCAGAACTGCTAGATTCAGAGAGGGGTCCTCGTGCAGTGCCTGAACTAGACCCCCGGTGCATCGGCCTCCGTGATATATCTAATGGAGGTATGCCCTGCATCAAGGAAGTCTCACAGAACTCATCATAATCGACATTAGGAAGAATGTAATCCAGACAAGGTACCCCTATAATCCAATCATCATCTCCCAGGATGGCCAGACCATATCTCATGTCTATAGAAGGTGGCTGCAGCACAACTCTTACTCCTGTAATCTGTGCTCTCACCCTCTCTCTAAGGAAGAACATCTTCAAAGCCTCACAATGAAGCAAGAGATGATAGGAAGATAAGCCTAAACTTGGCCTAAAATGATCAGGTATCCACTCTGCCAATCTCTGAAATGGAGTCCATATCACCTGCAAAACAAACTGCAAAATAAAAAGTGAAATGCAAAGAAGCAAGTCTAGATTGAGATCAACTAAGGAATACCTGGTCTACACTCAGAGTAGCAAAGGTCCTTCTACAAATCTCAAAGACGGTGTCATATACACATTCCTGTTGGACACCCTCTAGAGGCGTCTGTATGGTGGGTCAATAGCAGCAGACTCTCTCAGTGATGGGGCTAACTTCGAGAAATACTTATAGGCCTAGTATTGTAAGAGCACATTTCGACTAGTCGACTACTAGACAAGGGGCAGAAAGAAAGAAGACTATTTGATAAAGTACAATACTCACCTCTACTACAATAGAGGTACTGCCATGGCTACTAAGTGTCCCACAGGAAATACTGTCCAACTCATGGTACAAGGCACAAAGACCACTACCTCCGCAGTCCAACTCATCAATCTTGTCCAAGTTCACCAAAGAATGCAAAACACTCAAGTTAATGATATCCTTGTTGTTATGCAAGAAAGTGCAGCTCAGTATAAGCCTAGCACCCTGATCGACGGTATACCGATCTGATGTCTGATGCATGGTCATCAGGGTGTGGTGGAGCAAAAAATGTGGGATATAGGGATTCCCATGATGAGGGTCAACACCAATCAAGGTGATCATCTCCGTGGCAGGAAGCTCAGTCCATGAAATGTAAAACTCAAGAGGACGAGATCTGAAATGCATAACCGTAATCATGCTCCACTCGAAAGGGGTAACTGTCATCTCACTGTACGAAAGGTGAAAAGTATTTGTGGTGTCCCACCAACGCTCTACCAAAGCTCTGACTATAATGGTATTGATGGGTTGCTTGATGTCTAGCTCCAACCACCCGAGCAAACCAGACGGCTCGAGGCGCTGACAAATGGCTCCCTGACCCTCCAAGTAAATGCGAACAAGCTCCATGACACTTCTGCCTCCTCTAGGTCTCAGCTATACACGCTAGTTAAAAATATATATATATTAAATTAAATTAAATTAAAAAATATATATTAAATTAAATTAAATTAAAACTAAATAAATTAGTTATTATTTGTTTTATATGTCAATGAACTAACCAGAAATGCAAGAATTAAGCATACCTGAAGAGATCCAGTGTGACTGACATGGCAATCCGGCTCTTTTAGTAGTATCTCAGGGTCTTGAGCACCTATTGTTGGCTGATAGGGAAGCTCCATGACAATTGAAGAGATAGAGAAAGAAAGTGTATTGAAGAGATAGAGAGAGAAAGTATGTTAAAGAGATGGAGAGAAAGAATGAAAATGAAAGTTGAGAAGAGAGAAGGGGTATATATAGGCAAAAGGGTGGTCCCCACAATAATTACACCTTTTGACCTTTTGATTCGAATATCCAAATCACATGGTTTTAGTATAATATATTCAGTTTAAGTCAGAATTCATTTCCGTTCGAAGCCGTAGGTTCGCATGATTTTTATCTACCTCCTGGGACAGACGGGGTCTCAATCAGAGTTCTGAATCTTCCGAAATTGCAAAAAAATTTAGAAATTCAAAAATGGCAAAAAAATAAAAAAGAGTAAAAAAAAAAGCTCAAAAACAGACATGGCATCTTATCGTAGTTCCAAAAGCAGACGAGGATTTTCATTTTTTCAGAACGGTACCAGTACCCTTATGGTTCATACTTATTAGATTCAGCCTTTGACCGACCAAATCTGATAAGGGGGGCAACTGTGAACCATCAAAATTGCACCTCTAGGTGACCAGTTATCAATTATGAACCCGTATAATCAAACCAGGTCCAAATTGGATCAGAAATGGACCAAAATAGTGTGGAACCATGTCGATCCGGGCCAGAGGCTGCCCGAGCGGCACTAGATGCGTGCCGCCCGAACGGCAGGCACTGAGTGTGTGTCGTCGTCTAGGATAGCATGTCGCACGTGCCGGATGGTCGCCTTTGAGCCCTCCTTTCTCTATAAATACAGCTTCACTTCTATAGAAAAGGGGGAGAGGAAGAAGAAACCTGAAAAATAACTAATTTATAACTAAAGTTCTGTTGATTTTGATATAAAAAGTCACTTTTCTATATCAAAATCCATCACCTAAAAAAAATATTTTAATTTAAAGTTGTTATTATTTGGAATTCCTGATCAAAGATGGAGCTCATATCCAGAGTTAAGCTTTCCCCCTTCGTAAGAAAGCTAAGAAAAACAAAGGTAAAATTCCCTTCTCATTTCTTTTGAAATTCTAAATTCAGATCTAGAATTCATTCTCTTACGCCTTTCTTTAGGTCTTAAACTAAAAAGATCTAAAATTTATTAATTTAAAATCTAAATTAAATTAATAAATCAAATCAACATCTTTTGTCAAAATCCTTCATTCGCAAAAAGGAAGAACTATGTGGAGTTCGATTCCTATTCAACGAGATACGCTGGCATGCCAACCTTTAAGCTATCAACTCCAAAATATTTTTAGTAATATTTTTCCCTTTCTATTTTATCTTTCTTTTATTAATTGCTTTCATATTTTATTTATCTTTCTTTTATTGCTTTATATGTTCTTAATTTTTCTATTAAATTAGTTGGGAAATATGTGCTTTTCCTAGTACCCATAAGGGCTAGAGAAAAAATATCTCTATCTTATTTGCTTTTGATTTAAAGTAGGATTTATTTTTGTTTATTTCCTTATAACTGTCATTCATATAACTTTTGCATCATTTATAAACTACTTCATTCATCATTTTTATTCTTGTTCATGCATACACAAAAATCACCCTTTTTTTTTTATATAAAAGTTATTTTGCATTTCTAGCCAAACTAAGAAAAATTACTGTTTATTACAAAAACTTGATCCCCGAGCTCTCTTTGGTCACTTGCGGACTAGTGCTTTTCTAATGGGATGAGTTAAATAAATTAGAGTCAATTTAATTTGGGTTTTCCTTTAATTTTTTCAATTAAAATAAATAAAATTGAAGTGGCGACTCCATTTACAAATGACAAATTATAAAACACAATTTTTCGATCTCATAGCGAGTTCCAATCGTTAAATTTCTCCCGAAGAGCATTTCGATTCCTTCAGCGGATTAGACTGGTGCTCGAGTGAGGCCTCACAGGTCTTAGGGTTATGGGTTTTTTTTTTTGTTGTTTTTGTGATGTGGGTTACTTTGGGTTTTGATCATTGTGATTATTAGATCACTGATTTTAATTATTAATTATTGTGTTTAGAGTTAAGCATATGCAAATTTTGGTTGACTTTTAATAATTTTAACCAAAGTGTAGCACCATATAAAAAATTGAAAGTAATATCTATCCAATTTTTGATAATCTGATACATTTTGATTCCTCCTAACATCTAAGGATTTTTCTTTATAAAGTTCAATTTCAAAGCAAGTTTGTATTATGTAATCACCTTTGTGTTTGTATGTATGTTTGCAAACCTAAAGCTCTAGAATCACATAAGTTTGTGATCAACTTTTTGTTTTGAATTTCCAGCAGTTTTGGATGACCTTAACTTTGAAAAGATTAAAAATTTTGCTCAAATTTCAATTCAATTACTGAAGATGCCTGCTTGAATTATTGAGTTTAGTTGAAGTGAAGACTTTAACCCAATGTATAGGAAAATCTGGAACATATTGCATCCTTGTTATCATTGCTATATTCCAATACTCTTCTACATTTAAACTATCTTTCAATAAATTATATTATTTTTCAAGAAAAGAAAAATATACATTATCAGAAGTTGTATACATATTATTGAATGAAATTTTCAAATCAAAAGTTTGAAAAGAGAAATTATATTTAGATTATATTTTTCCAATTGAGCAATTTATGACTATTTGGCGATGGATCTCTTTTTTTTAGAAATAATTAATCTCTACTGTTGAAAAATAAAACTATTATGTATTTTATGATTAGAAAGAATTAATCCCTTCAACCTTCAGCCGCCCCCACCCCTCTTCACTAATTTCTCCCTTCAGTTGCCACTTCTTTTTAGTCTTCAGCCACCGCCACTACCCCTCACGCCGCGCTCTTCACGCCATCGTAACTGCTCCTCACGCCACAGCTGCCCTCTTCACTCCACCGCAATTGCTTGGAAGATTTAAATGAGAAGGATTTTTGAGGCCTTTCAGCTAAGCTGTAAGTCTCAGATTTATCTCATTATTTCATCAAGTCTCCAAATGGTGTGCCACTGCCTATATTCTACAAGAATCGCATACATTTTTCTTAATTATTTCACTGATTTTCTTCAGTGTCTGAATTGATGTCAGTGTCTTTGTTTTCTGCTTTCGATTCCTTTCCATACCTTATTCTAATTATTTCAAGTTTTATCTATTGTTTGATAGTATCACTTATGAATGATATCAAAAAGCCCTTAAAATTGCTGCTATAAGGCATTTCACTTAGTGATTTTTGTTGGTTTTCATATCTCTTAATTTCTTAATTGTCAGCCAATTTGATGTCAAATCATGATGCTTGGCATATTTATTATTTTTTTGATCTCATTTGTGACATAATTACAGTGAAAGAAATGGGGAGATATGAGAATACTAATAATGGAGAATTAGAACAAGAAAAAAGTCATAATCTTTATGAAAATGGAGATGGGTATAAATATGGGGTTGTTTTGGGTTTGGATGATGGGCCCACCTCCATTGTTTGTGTATGTATTCCTTTTCTTCCTTTTTCTAAAACCTTCTCTACCCCTCCTCCCATTCTTGCTCGTGCAGTTTCTGGTTGCTCCAATCACAATAGCACAAGAGGTATAGTTTGCTATTGTTATATTTGTCACACCCTGAATTTGGCGGTGCGACGGTTCTAGGGTATGAGTAGGCATAAGGCTACCGAAAACCCGTAGAACCCAATCATCAAACAACCTGGATCAACAATATCAAACTTATCATACATCTAAGCAACCTTTCAATATCAATACTCATCGATTATACATATTATCTGTATCAATTTCATCATACATTCATCTTTAAGATATAACATTACCAATGTCCATTCCTTAACAATTATATTTCATTACATAATCATGTCTCTCTCTAAACAATAATCATCATACCATTAATGTCACTATGACAATTTAAATACTACGGAGCAACTAACAAAAGAA
>CATKHJ010941173.1:0-15883 GCA_949750685.1 Vernicia montana
CGTGAGTTTTCAAAACGTTTCGGACACGTTTCTGTAATTTAAAAAAGTTAGAAACTCGTTTCCATAAACAGAAATCCGTTTTCAAGTGGGAAAAAAAAAAGTCAGCTTGTTCATATCAACCCCTAAATAAAAATATCTACACCCGACTTCATTTTTCTTTATATATATATATATATATATATATATATATATTATTTTTACTATATATTTATAATTATATATTTATAAATATATTTATAATATATACTTAAAATTATTAAATATATATTTATAAATTATTATTTTTTTTAATATATATAAATTAATATTTATAAATATACCCTCATATTTTTTTATATTTGCTTGTTTCCCCCACGTTTCGTTTCCTATATTTTTTGAAAATACCGTTTCCGCGTGTCCGTTTCCCCATTTCCGATTCCGTGCAACATAGTCTATAACTCCAAAAATATTTTAACATTTATCAATTAATAATATAAACTAAGCTCCGTATTCCTCACCCCATAGACTATTGCCACCCATAATTATTTTATAAATCTCAGTCAAGGACTCAAGTTTAGCAACTGTCAATTAAACCCGGTCTAATTGCGCATCCCATCGTCTTTGAAAGCTTAAGAGATGAGAATTATTTAAATTATAAAAAATTATCATTAATTTAATAAAAAATATTTATTTTATTATATATCATATAATATATAATATTTTTAATTTTCAATTAACAAAAAAATTAATAATAAATTAAATAAATAATATACATAATGTAACTCCTTATATTATTATTTAATTTTTACAAATTTTGAAATATTTTATTTTATTTTTTAATTATATTTAATAAATTAAAATATAATAATAAGTATGTTAATAACTTGATAATTCAATTTTTAAAATTTAAATATATATGATTTTTTTTAAAATGAAGATTGATATTAAAGTTTATTATTTTTTTCAAGATATCATATTACTTTTTTTTTTTTTTTTTTTGCCTAAGATATTATATTACTATATACATGCATATACATTTTAGATAATAAGAAATTATAGGATTTTCTTAAGATATTATAATTTATTAATCTCTGCCAAGTTTGTATTCATTAGTGATTAGACGATGCGCATGTTTTACATTTTTCACACTTTTTTAGTTTTTTATTGTTGGTTGAGAGAAGCTGCAGGTGTAATTTTTGAGCTAATTCCAATAGTTCTCAGACTTCTCATACCTTCTATTATTATTATTATTATTATTATTGCTTTGCATCTCAATTTTTTATTTGTGGAAATGTAAAAAACAATCAATACTATTAATTAAAGGCTTAAGGTTTGTTTTGACCATTGTGGTTTATATATTACACTGAAAATCCCCAAAGTCAAATCTAAGTGTCAAATTGATACATAAGTTTATACCTTAGGTTAAATTCAGTTCAATTGAAGCGCTAAGAGATTCTCTCTAAATTAAAAATATAAAATATATAAATAATTGATAAATAAATAATTTAAATATTAATAAAATAATTCAAATTGAAAATTCCACCACCACTAGCAACATCTTCATCCTCGTAGTTGCCACCACCAACGAGCAAAATACCCAACAAACATCTTCTTCCTCTTCATTGTTGTTACCACTATTCATCCTAAAAACTTAATTTTAGAATTAAATCTTTAAATTATTTAATTGAGTCTCCATCACAGTACTGTCAGTCATCTGGGATTGATGTTTGTTACTATTTTTGATGTTTTATGGTTTAATTAACAATAAAATAATTTAGATCTAGTGTATATAGGTAAGAATCACAATCAATCTTTATTCTAGGGAGCTGTGCTTATTTAAAAGTAATATGAAAGAACAAATATTTAGGTTGCTACAGCCGTCAATCAATCACTTCATAAGTCTAATATATAGATTGTTGTCGTCAATCAAAAGGATTTTGTATATAGGTTTTTGTCGTCAACAGTGATCACCGCAAGTCAAATTTGAGATAATTTATGTGTTTATTAAGTTGAGTCCCCCTCTATAACATGATTACAAACCTATTTATAAGAGTAATACAGGGGTATCTTTAGTAAAATAAACAAATAAATCATAATCCTAATAGGAAAATATAAATCAAATGGGCTCACTATGGACAGACGGGGCCCAAGTAATAAACCTCTAAGCTATACAATCAACCCTCTGAGATTTGAGCCTTCTCCTTTTGGGCTGGTGTCAATAATGCCCCATACAACCAATTACTCTTGAAAAGACAAAAGGTTATACCCTTTATAAAACTGGCCAAACCTTTCAAACAAACTGACTCCCTTTTAATTGCTCGGGTCAATCCTGAATCTCTGGTACAAATTTAACAGGGTCATTCATCTTTCCATATGGCAAATAAAAAACCTCGCGTCGCTTCGTACTTCGTACATTATTTACTGCTGACTATTATAGAACACCTATAAATATAGAGAAGATTTCACTCTCATATTTTTACCAAAATACAAAAGGCAAACTTCCTTCAGTTAAATTCTCTGGTTCGGATTGAGCATCTTCAAACTTCTCAGTAGTTTCAACCTCCATCTTCAAGTAGGTTATTTGTCCTTTCCCCCTTACCTTTTCTTTCACAATTAACTGTTACTAGCGTAACTCGATCTTTTCTATCTTTTGCAACATGAAATCAAAAGGAAAAGAAATTTCCACCAGTAAAACCCAAGAAACCTTTGATACTGTGGCCAAATCTAACGAGCCGATTTCCTTAAAGGTACTTCATGAATCATCGACTAGTTTAATTTTGGGACCAATTATGACCGAGCGTAAATCTTCATTTGAGAAATTTTTATTTAGTACGAACATTCCTCCTATATTTAGTTCAAATAAAATTTTGCATTCTTTGATTTATGGTAAAGCCCCTCGGTTATGACCGACCATACCTGATGAATACGTTTCCTAGTACAATCAACTAGCTCCCTTCTACTCCGATCAGTGGGATTCTTTGGGTATTAACGAGCTTTTAGAATTTTCTTTGATTAGGATCGGCCTTAAAAAACATCTATTATTCCCAGCATTACTTTTCTGGTCAGCCAAGAGTAATGTTTTTACATTTAGGTTCGGCCATATGTCTGTCACTTTGTTTGATTTAGCCGTCCTTTTCAACGTTTCATTAACTGGGGAGAGCATAGATGCGTCTTTATCTGTCGAAGTAGATGATCTTGATATTGACTTTGGCAAGACTGCATGTAATTATAGTAATTTTTTAGCCAATAACCGAACTTCTAATCCCGAGCCCTCCTTGAAAGAACACATCGCATTCTTGCTTTACTAGTTGTGCAAATTCATCTTTTGTACTGCTTTGGTAAAGGTCACTAAAGAACACCTTAAAATTATAGTAGCCTTGGCCTCAGGGCGCATATTAGCGTTCGGTCCATATATTCTTTCCCATATATACTGAAGCATTCGTACATTCCTTTATGGAGGAGAATCTCATTCTTCGTTCGGGACCATTTTAGGGCCCATTGTGAATTGTCCAACTTTGGCTACTGACTTACTTTCCTAAACTTTCCCAAAATAACCCGAAGCCTCAACCAGATTCAATCCCTAATTATGGCCGATGGGCTCGGGATCTTTCTTTCAAAAATATTGAATTCCAACAAGTTTTCACTTTCTTTTATGCTACCGAGCATCGTTCTTCAACTTTATTCTGCCCTTTTTGCCCAACTATGTTCGACCCTAGATGGACTAAATTCAAATATGAAAATCTAATCATTAATAACGAATAAATTCTAGAAGAGTGGGTCGAATCCTGGGCTAGTGTTCTACATGCTAGAGATCTCCATTTTAGCACCATCTTAGATTCGAAATGCAACGTTAAAGTTTATCATCCGAATATGTGTGCAAGACAATTCGGTTTAACTCAGGGTCTCCCTTTTCGGCTGCATTTTCAGCCAATGATGGTCATGTCACTCTGCCTCTTGTCACTTTAGATTTGATTTTAGAAATCAACAATTTGTATGAGATAAGAATAGCTGAGTTTGAGGTCGAAGACCCTCCCATATCACCCAACTAAACCGATCTTTATGTAGACTGGTGGTTTGATTTTGTGAAGAAATGGATGTCTGAACCTGTAGACATAGTATAGTCTAAACAAGATTTTACTTCGAAGTATGATCCAACTAATACCACTTCATCTCATGCTGTACAAGGCTCAGAATCGGTCAAAACCAAAGGTATGTATCTTCGTGAAATCATTTCATTTGAAAAATTCTATGGCATCAAATATAATTATATGCAACCAAATGAAATATATCGGCAAATAAATAGAATTCAAATCGAACTTCAAACCGAAGCTAATAAAAGGATTTTAATAAAAAGGGAGAAAATTGCAAAAAAAGGGCAAGAAATCCTGACTCAATAAGGACTCCTTCAAGAAAGACGAGACTCGGGCAAAGAGGCAAATGTTTGTCCGGGTTGGATTAGAGTTAGAGTTCCTTCCATCAAATGGCCAAACATCTCAAACGCACTTTTTGGTGTTGTCGAGGTACCTTTAAGCCGAGCCGAAAGAAGGCAAAAATATCGGGTTACTTGGGCTGGCTACTATCATGATGATTGGCCAAGTAATACCAATTGGTATTGGCCCGATCTCTTAAATGAGCAATCTTTAGTTCGGCTAGGTATCAGCTTCTTTCTGTTATATTCTATTTTGTATAATACAAGCTTTTATTACTGACATTCCTCATTGCTTTGCAGAAGCTATCCCAAAAATCATACCTAATCCTCCCGGCGAACTAAAAGAATTCGACACAACTGTTCCGCCGCTGAAACAATACAAGTTTAAGGTGAGTATTTTATTATTAAATCCTCTAAAATAGCCCTTTTATTTTATACTTGTCATTTCATGTCACATATCTCCTTACCAGGCGAATAGGAAACCAACTTCCTCTACCCCCACACCCACTCAACAGTTGGTGATCAAAATTCCATATCCCAGGGAAATGGCTATTCATTCTCATTCCTCGGCGTTTGTTAACAGCTGAGGCCTTTCACCCCCACTGAAGAGGAAGAGAAACGAAAGAAATACTCAGAAAGACAACAACCCAACTGGGGATTCTCCAATGGGTGTTACCCAAGCCGAACTAGGGCACTAAGTCCCTACTTAGGTATCTTTCCAGTCCGATCCCATTAGAGTGGAAGACGTGGACATGTTGGTTCGGCCAGAAAAAGATGAGGCTGAGACTTTAAACGAGGTTTGGTTAGAAATCTTATACTAAATTTTCAATCAAACTTTATTTCATCTGTGTCTTATTTCATTCAAAATATCTCAAATGGACGAATGGGGAGATGATGAGGATTTCTTCAAGAACTTCTCAATTAATAGTCTTACCGAGCCATTAGCCCCTACAGATACTGAACCTTTACCAGATTCTTCCTCAAGATATGAAGAAATCGAAAAACATATTTAACGTATCTCGTCCTTCAAAGAGCTGGATTGTCAGATCCTTTTGGACGATGAAGTCTTAAAGATGCTCCGGGAATCCCTTGAATTTATTAATCAATTTGGGTCAGAAAATCAACTTACAATTGGCACCAAAGCCCGGTATGATCATTTCTTTGAATCCTTTGATGCTTTGACCCGAGACTACAAGGAGGCGGTCAAAGTGACTGATCACCTGAAAATAAGTCAAACTTGTTCCCTGGAATTATCCCACCAAATAGATGATTTGAAAGCATCAGGTTCCAAAGCTACTAAGGAGAACAAATCCTTAGCCGATCAATGCAAAAACATTTCTTTGGAAATTCAAAGTTTAGAAGATCGGCTAAAGGAACTCAGAGATCAATCGGCCGAACTAGAAAGAAGGAAGGAACAAAATTCACCTCATATTCAGCAAGCCAAGACTGAAATTCGGGAGGTCATTTTCTAAGCAAAAAAGTTGATAGACAAAATCATAACCTTTAAACCGAATGCGCAGGTGGCTGAAGCTCGGCATAATGAGATAGCTCAAACTGTTAATGCCTTTTTTCTCTTTGTAAATATATATATATCGGTCATGAGACCGATTTTTGGATATTTTCTTGAATGTTTGAACTATTATATGTAAGATATAACTTAATTAAATATTAAATCAAAAAGGGTTTTTATTAACCAAGAGTTAGTTACTACAATATCTAACTAATACAATGATAAACAGAATTATAAATCATAATTCGGCTGATATATTTTACTTAATAAATTGCGATCGATCTACTCCTTCCCATAGAGATGACATATAAGCCTTAAAAAATTTGCCATTTATTGACCGATTATGCGACTCCCTATCCTGATCTGATAATCAGTAAGCCCCATTCCTTTTGATTTCTTTAATCACGAATGGACCTTCCTAATTTGGAGACCATTTACCGAGTTCCGGGGATTTAGATCCAACTGGCAAAATCACTTTCGACACCAGATCTCCAACCTTGAATTCCTTTGACTGAACCTTCTTGTTGTACGCCATTTCTACATGTTTCTTCTATGCTTGGATTTGGTGTAATGTTGCCAACAGATCTAAATCCAGGTCATTTAGTTCTTTTAACATAGCTTAGACATATTGATCGGTTGTTAACTCATCCTGGAATCTTCTCCTCAAAGATTTGACAGTTATTTTAGCTGGTATCATAACATCATGTCCATAAACAAGTTTGTATGGGGTTGCCCCCGTTGTTGTTCTGATTGTCGTTCGAAGTGCCCACAGTGTTTCGCCTAGTAGCTCGTGCCAAACTCTCGGGTTTTCATCAACCATCTTCTGGATGTTCATCTTGATCAGCTTATTCATTGCCCAGCCTGTCCATTCGTTTGGGCATAGTATGGGGTTGAATGTATCAATTTAATATCAAATTCTCTGCAAATTTCTTTAACTTCTTCCCTAGTGAAAACAGTTCCTTGATCGATCGTGATAGTCTGCGGCAAGCTACTTCGATGTAGTATAAATTCCTTGAAGAATTTTATAACCGACTGTTGATTGACAACTTTCAAGGCTATTGCTTGCACCCATTTTGAGAAATAATTTGTGGCCACTAATATGAATAAATGTTGTTTAGAAGATGGCAGGTATATCTTATCGATTACGTCCACTGCCCAACCCCTAAATGGCCATGGTTTGATAACCGAATGTAGTTCATCTGCTGGTGCTAACTGTATTGGTTCGTGTTTCTGACAAGCCTCGCATCCCTTTGCATAGCTAAAACAGTCTTTTTCCATACTCGGCCACCAGTATCCATTTTGTTCCAGCAACTGTCTCATTAATTTTCCGGATTGATGTGCTCCCGTAAGTCCTTCATGAACCTCAGCCATTACGAGTAAGGCTTCTCTTGGACCGAGGCATAGGAGTAATTCACCACTTAGGTGCTTTCAGTATAATTCCCCATTATCCTCCCAAAATCTTGGCGCGGTAAGTCTGACCCTATGATCTGCCCCCGCATATAGGTTCCGGAAGTACTCAATGAACTTGGTACGCCAATCTTTTGTAAGGTCAATGCTGAAGATTCCTTTATGTTTTTCTATATGTTATTCTAACCGATTTGTATCCTTGATGCATAAAACAGAAAATCGGTTTATATTTTAATGGAATTTCATCGAACCACGACAGGTATCCAGATGCCCCCTATGCCAATTGATTTGCCTCTTCATTTTCAGCCCTTAAGGCATATTCTATAGAGAAGTGTTCAAAGCTATCTAACAAATGCATGGATTTATTACAATATGGCCAAAGAGTAGTAGACTCACAGTTATATTGCTCGGACACCTGTTTCACGACCAATAATGAATCCCCTTTTATGTCTACCGAACGTACACCGAGCTTGGCAAGTATTTCAAGTCCAATGACTAATGCTTCGTACTCGGCTTAATTATTTGTACAGGGGAAGCCGAGTATGAATCTTAACTTTGTGGAAATTCCCCCTGGTGAGGTTAATACAATATTTGCCCCAGCCGAATTCATAGTCTTGGATCCATCAAACCACATCTGCCAATTGTTATTGTTACCAACACATAAAACATCTTCAAAATTTTCTTTAGTCGAATAGTGTGCTAAGAAATCGGCTAGTGCTTGACCTTTGATAACTTTCAGAGGTACATATTATAATGTAAATTCGGACAAAGCTACAGCCCATTTGCCTATTTTATTCCTTAAAAATTGTCATGACAGTATATATTTTATTACATCGGTCCTACTAACCACTAGGATGACTACTGGAAGCATGTAGTATCTGAGTTTGGTACATGAAAAATAAAGAGCCAAACATAATTTTTCACCCGATGCATATTTTACCTCATATTTTTTCAAACTCCTACTTAAATAGTAAACTGCCCGTTCAAAACATTCTTGTTCCTGGGCAAGCATACTTCCAATTGAGTCTTATGAAGCCGAAATGTAGAGAATTAAAGGCTAGTTTGGTTTGGGAGGAATCACCACGAGCGGTTTTGTGAGATAATTCTTTATTTCGTCGAACACCAGTTGGTATTCTTCGGTCCAGAGAAAATCTTTATCATTTTTAATCTTCAATAGATTCCTCCAGGACCAAAGTTTTCATGTTGTATTTGCAATAAATCTTCTTAAAAATTTTATTTGCCCAATCAACCTTTGAAGTTCTTTAGTGGTTCGGGGAGGTTGTGCTTCAATAATTGCTTTAGCTTTATTTTTATCAACCTCTACTCCCTTCTGATGTGCTAAAAAGCCGAGGAAGTTACCAGCCGATACACCGAAAGCACACTTTAGTGGATTCATTTTGAGTTTATGCTCCCTCATTCGCTCGAATGACCTGCGAAGATTGGCCAGATGTTGTTCCTCCTCTTAGGATCGAACCAATATATCATCGATATATACTTCCATTATTTTTTTTTATCATATCATGAAATATCAAATTCATTGTTCTTTGATAAGTGGCTCCCGCATTTTTTAGGCCTAATGGCATGACCACCCACTCATATGCTCCAATTGATCATGGGCATCTAAATGCCATTTTGCTTACATCTTCCTCGGCAATCTTGATATGATTATATCCCGAATATCCATCCATAAAACTCAAAATGAGGTTACCTGCTGCCGAATCTACCATCATATTTGAAATCGGCATGGGATATTCATCTTTGGGTGTGGCAGTGTTGAGATTCCTAAAATCCACACAAATTCTCATTTTATCGTTCTTTTTAATAACCGGGACTATGTTAGACAGCCATTCCACATACGTAGCAATTCCGATGAACCCTGCATCGAGAAGTCGTTTGATTTCTTCCCGAACTAAATCTTCAACTCCCACATCGGTAGTGTAAAGTGTGTGTATGTGGGATATAAGGGTTAGCGTGCCTTTTCAAAATTGCTATGATTTTGAGGTGTATACGTGTCCCTTTCCTATCCTTGTGTATGTGTGTTTGTGTGTATATATATTAAAAAAAAAAAAATCTTCGACTTCTTTTGACATTCTCCTTATGGGTTGCTTGAATGGTTTGAATTTGGGCTTAATAAGCAACCGATGTTCTACAAATGATCGGTCTATACCTAGCATTTCATGATAATTCCACGAGAAACAATCCTTGAATTCTTTCAATAATGCTATCAACCTTGACTTTAAGTTTGCATTTAACTTTGCACTGATAAATATAGGCTGATGATCCTTTTCTGTTCCTAAATTAATATCTTTCAGCGAGTCTTGAACCTCAGTTGGTTCGTCTTCAAGCTTTTGAGATGCCAGTTTCACATCTTTTAATTGTAACTAACCTGTTGGGTCTTGGCTTTCATCCTCATAAATGCATTCGGCTACAGTTATTTTCCACTGGTGGAAGATATCAACAATATTCTTCCAAACATCTTTCCTTTTGGACTCAATCATTAATCTGAGAGTGAGGTTCAGCCTAATAGCCGAACAAAAGTGGACCGAACAATTTCATCGGCCAATAATCTTGATTCATCCCAATAAGTAACCTCATGTTGTTTTCTCTTGCATTTACCATTTTTTTAAATTTCGATCTCTGTTACCTGAGTGTGGGGTTCATAATATAATGCATCAGCCATATGGATTTGTTCTTTGAAAGGGTTATTTTATGCATGGACAATTTCCACATACCCATCCCTGAATAATATCAGAATTTTGATGCATAGAGGAGGGTACGCATTTATTAGAGCGAATGCAATCTCTACCCAGAAGGATGTTGTAATTACTCTTCAAGTCAACCACGAACATACCCTCATGTCGTATTTCACGACCAATCTTCATCTGAATAGTTAAAAATCCTTCTGCCAGTGTCTCCTCCCCAATGAAGTCGGTCATTGAAATATCAGCTTTTTCCAAATCTTCTTTATTCAAGCCGAGCTTTTTTAGCATTCGCAGAGGCATTATATTGATGCTCGCCCCATTATCTATTAACACTCTATTGATGGGAACTCCATTTAATTCGGCCTTGATGTACAAGGGCCAAATGTGATTGGTTAATGACAAGAATAACTAATTGCCGAATCTCTTCTCCACCTCCTGTGAATTCAGCTTCGAGAACATCCCAATCTAAAATGGACTGTTAACCTAGTTTTGGGAGAAAATATGAGGCAAGATAGTCACCATGTTGATGTTGCCTCTATTATATAAAACATATGTCTCAACATCCATAGGCACTTCTGGTTCCTCGGCCGTCTCTGTTTCCCCCTTATTTTGTTGAGAATGCTTCGGGATCCAGATTTTTCGTCGTTTTGCTTCTGAACTAGTTTCCTTACCAGCAGGCTTGGGTTTATCATCAGGTTTGTAAATTCTTGCTCTGAGTCCCTGCCTATTTTTATTATCACGGCATAGTCGAAATGCCTCTTCTTTGGCCTTCAGTTTATTGTGAGCTTGAACCCTTTGTTCAGCTGACTTTATAGTTGGGATTGGGTAATCCACAACTGTTTCTCTCTGGGTGGCCAAATGAGCCCGCTCTGCCTATTTTTGTCTTTGCAACCGCATCTTCTGTGTTTTGGTAAGCATAGGTTTTTTGATCTCTCGAGAGCCAAGTCTGTTGAAGACGCTTTTCTACTTGGGAGGAAGATGCGATTCCCATTTACCGACATATTGGGGCTTAGGTTTGAACGTTCTATACCTTATTTCATGACTTGGCTCATGCTGGTCATTTTTGGCCCATTCTTGGTATTTTGGCATTGTATGTTCAGTATTTGATCTTTGATTCGTCTGGGATCAGTTGATCTGTTGGGCAAAAGATTCTGCCACTCTCTTATTACGGAAGGTTGTTGCCTACTGCTTCTCTCGTAAAAAGGCTCTGGTTTCTTCCTTTTTGGTACTACATTTAATTTAGTCTTGTAGGATGGGCATACCAAGTGACCCTCAGTCCCTATGTGAGTGCCTTTCTGCATATCCGTCTGATTTATTACTTGCTCGGCCTTTTTGACATCTTGCACTTTTTCTTCTTTCTTGCTAGCTTGGAGCTCCACCCTTTCTTTTGGCCGATCAATTTGTTTCGGTTGACATTGTCCGGACCCTAATATCTTTATGCTATAAGTATTGATCTCGACCATCTTTACATCCCCTTTATTGCCTTTTGGGAAAGGGTTAGTCTCGACTGCAGTTGACTTCCCTTTTGTTGGAAAAGCCAATCTTCCCTCTGTTATTGCCTTTTGAACTACATTCCTAAAGACGATGCAGTTATTTGTATTGTGTTTGAAGGAATTATGCCATTTGTAGTAGTAGTCCTTTTTAGCTCGTTCTTCATATGAAGGAATAATGTGACCGGCTGACAAAATGATCTTGTTATCTTTCAATAAACAGTCAAATATTTCATCGGCTTTAGTTAAATCAAATGAATATTTCTTTGCAATTTTATTTGGTTCAGAGGGTTTCTTCTTAAAACTGGAAGGTTTATTTAAAGTCAAGCATTCATACGAATTTCCTGCTTTTAGTTCGGCTAAACATACTTCTTCCTCCGAGTCGGAATCTTCTTCTTGCACATTGGACACCTCAATGAGATCTTGATAATAAGTCCCTTTGGATGAAGATTTTCTTTGATCTTTTTCTTTTAGAAGCCTTTTATAACTATTAACCCGATCCAATAGATCGTAAAAATCCCTGAACCTGTGGCCTTCAAAGTATTATCTGATGGTAATATTCATACCACCGAAAGCTAGACTTACTAATTCTTGCTCGGTAATGGTGGCATTATAATAGGCTTTCATTTTCCTAAACTGAGCCACATACTTTTTGGCTGATTCTCCAGGCATCTGATAAGCTCTCGTTAAATCGGTCAAGGAAATAACAGGAGGTGTGCAGTAAAATTCAGTATGAAACATCTCTTTCAACTGCTGCCAAGTAGTTTTAGAATCTGCAAGCAAGTTAGTATACCAGGTAAAAGTAGTTTTAGTTAGAGAATTACCGAATAACCGAAGTTTAAGAAAGTCTTCGGCTGACGCTTCTCCGCATTGCGTTGTAAACCTAGAAACATACTCTATCGTGCTTGCGTTATCCTCCCCTGAGAACAAAATGAATTCAGGTATTTTAAACCCCCTCAGGAAAGGATACACTCGGTCAATCCAATTTGGGTAAGGCTTCATGTATAATGGCCAAGTATTTTCCCTGAAGTCAATTCCCATCCTCTTTAATGCTCTCATCAAATCATTGTCAATCGGCTGATTCCCAAGCTCGGTCATTATAGATTGGATTGTCTTGCCAATGGTTCGGTAACCTGTCATTTCTTTGCCGAACTTCAGGTTCATACACCCCCTATCTTTTTGCCTATTATTTCTATATAAATCATGAGGTTGAAAATCGTTACATTGTTGAGCGCGACCGTGGACTATATTCTCTATTGTCATTACAATCGTCTCGGTCATGTCTCAACAGATTAACTTCTCTATATTAGGGCTCAGGAACATAATTTCTCCTGTTCTCAGGCATGTTTCTTCTGAGTTGATCACCGAAATTTCTTCTCCCGGCCATATCTTTGATTCTTCCTTCCACGAGTTCAGAAAAATGAGTCAAGGCCTTTGTAAAGTTTTCTAAACTTCGGTCAATGGTTCGTTGTATGGTCTTGTTTTCATCTACCATAAGCCTTATGACCATAACAATCTGCTCAATCATCCCTAAATACAAATCATTGTTCACTCAGGAAACGCCATCTACAATGGCCATTTGATCAGTTTGGCTTAATAACATTGGCCTCGGGGGTGGAAGTCGTCTATCATACTCGGGATCTCTGATATTTCCCATTTGTTGTCTTGTGGAGAGGAAGGATCTAGTGCATGACCTCATCTCGCTGGCATCCTTAAACGCAATGCTATCTTGTTTAGGGGATCGACCATAGTCGGATGACTTATTTCTTCCCTATTTTCCAAACCATGTTTGGTCTGATTCACTCCACTCTGTGCATCGACCGCTATAAGGACTGCATCTTTTCCAGTTCTAGAGTTAGACATATTCCTAACGCAAGCAATGGGTCTCACTTAGCCTGCCAAAAAGATGTTCACCCTAAAAACTGAATTTTAGAATTAAACCTTTAGATTGTTTAATTGGGTCCCTGTCACAGTACCGTCAGTCCTCTAGAATTGATGTTTGTTACTATTTTTGGTGTTTTCTGGTTTAATTAACAATAAAATAACTTAGATCTAGTGTATATAGGTAAGAATCACCGTCAACCTTTAATATAGGGATCTATGCTTATTTAAAAGTAACTTGAAAGGACAAATATTTAGGCTGCCGGAGCCGTCAATCAATCACTTCAGGGGTCTGATATATAGGCTGTCGCCGTTAATCAAAAGGATTTTGTATATAGGCTGTCGTCGTCAACAGTGATCACCGTAAGTCAAATTTGAGAGAATTTGTGTGTTTATTGAGTTGAGTCCCCCTCTATAATGTGATTACAAACTTATTTATAAGAGCAATACATGGGCATCTTTAGTAAAATAAACAAATAAATCCTAATCCTAATAGGAAAATACAAACCAAATGAACTCACTATGGACAAATGAGGCCCAAGTAATAAACCTATAAGCTATACAATCAATCCTCTGAGATTTGGGCCTTCTCCTTTTTGGGCCGGTGTCAACAACCACCAACGAGCAACAAATACCTAACAATTAGCAATTGTTTAGAATTTTTGTTTTCACATTACAAATCAACATTTCAGACAGCAAGAAATTAGTCTTAGCCACTTGTACAATTCTCACAACCTTATAATCATCATAATCTATGTCATACCCAAAATCATTATTGTTCCACAAAACATAGCATGTTCTATGGACATTATGGAAATTTGGAGGCATTGTTGGCAGTTATGATTGTTGGGGCTTGTATTAGAGTTTTATCAGTTGAGATGAGACGAAAAGATCGAAAGGGAGACGAGAAAGTTATCACCAAAACCAAAAATTAATTACACCAGAAAAGCATTTCGCTGCATTTAGAATTTCACCAGAAAAGCAAACGCCGCTTATAATTTGAACTCATATTTGTTCTTCGGACCTCTGCTCTTCCTCGTGATATTCTATCTCTTTCTCTATGGCCATCAATGACATTCGATTCTTACTTTTCTATGTTGATTAACTGAAATTCGTTCTCTCTAAAATCCGTTGTTGGTCATTTTTTAAATTATTTTCAATTCATATCTAGAGGCTGAAACTGTCATCTACGTTGAATAGGATGTTAGAGAAGAAGATTTCAGAGATTTGATCGCATATAGAGAGATGAAAGTGAGCAAGAAATTTGATGACTAACTTATGGAGATTTGTTGTAAGTGGGACGAGGACAAGTGCTTATAAGTTTAAAAAAAGTCAAGAATTTCTTTTTTTCTTTCTATCTTTTGGGGAGAGAAATTAATTTTTTAGTCATTTTCCATTTATTTAAGGTTTTTATTAGCTACTCACGCTATTTTACCCTTTGTGTAAGGTACACGCTTTGATTTTAGATCAATTGGACTTAATTAAGCCTAAGCAGTAAACTTGAGCACTAATTTTATAAAGAGATTTAACTTTGGAGATTTTTGATTCAATATATAAACCACGAGGGTCAAAATTATTAATTAAAACATACCAAAAGTCAAATGTTTCAATAATCATGAACACAATTACCAACGCACAAAATTCAAGCCATTTAAATAAAATTTTCCTCATCCAAACCATTCGGGCCCATAGGCCCATATCCAATTCTATCCACTCCTTTTCATTACGATTCATACCCTTTGCACGTGCGTACCTTTTCACACGAACAATAAGCTTGATAGAATCAAAACGCACCGTTTTGAGTCGTTAAACAAAACAAAACAAAACAACACTTCTAATGAACGGTACATCAAAGTCTCACACACAAAGAACAATACACAGATTAACACACAAATCCCTCTTTTAACAAACCTTTTCGTTTCTGCTCTCTTTTCCCCCTTCTTTCTCTCCCCCTCTTTTTTTATTTTTTATTTTTTATTTTTTTAACTCACTTACTCACTCACTCACTCGATTAGGGTTAGGGTTTTTTAAAATTTTAATAAAAAATTTCCCCTAATTTCTTCAATTTCTTTTCTTTGTAATGCTTCAACATCCTCTAATTGCTTCTAAGATTTGTCGTCAATGTATACTCATTCTCATTCCCAGTCTATGAACGTTCACCACCACCAGATCGCTGCCACTCCCGGCGGCCCTGCCGGCGATGATGAAGACGGTGCTGCTGCTGACTCTATAGACCATCACCATATACGTTATGAAGACGGTAACGCTACTGGTGTTGTTGTTGAGGAAGTCTCTCCTGACTCTGTTTACGCTCCTAGTAGTGGCGGTGTTGCCTCTGAGCTCGCTGTACAGCGAGGTGATGTCTCAAGCCAACTCACATTGACGTTTCGTGGTCAAGTTTATGTGTTTGATGCCGTCACTCCTGAGAAGGTGCTTTTTTGTTTTTTTTTGGCTATTAATTGTTTGATTTAGGTTTTTGTTTTTT
>CATKHJ010941384.1:0-24214 GCA_949750685.1 Vernicia montana
AAAAAAAAAAAAAAAAAGTAAAGGAAAAAGTTGCAAAACTAGTGAACTTAAATTAATACGATGCATGAGGAACAATTTCTCTTTTCGTATAAATATTGTAAACCAGATTTGTCATCAAATAACAACATTAAATACATAATACAAAGCTAGTTAATCTTAATTGAAACAAGTATTTGAAAGTGATAGATTACATACCTTGAAAACTATATTTATTAGGCGCAACCCCAATTCCAAAAACCAGATTTAATAGATTATATGTTGTGTCTCATTATCTTAGACGTTTTCTTTTACTTTAACACTTGGTTTATATATTTAAGAATTATTGCTGAATACACACAATGACATCAATAATCAAATCCTAATCCATAAGGAAAAGGAGACAAGTATTTTCCTATTTGGCTAGAAGTCAAACTGTTTTTTTTCTTTCCAATTTTGCTTTTTGGCTGAACCTAGCTTTAGTGTGTATGTATATATAATATGATATTAAATCTTAATTGAATGTTTCTCAGAAGTCAGAACCTAATAAACAAAAAGCTAGATCGGAGATCTCTACATGTATGTTATCTAATACTTTCAAATCCTAGTTTTGATGCTTCACTAATTATTCTTTAAGATTAGTTGTTAATTATACAATTATTATGATATTCTTTTATATAGTTAAGATTAGTTAATTTGTTTGTATCAAATAATTATAGGCATAAAAATCGTCCATTGATACGAATTTAATCAGTATATAATGCTTCTGGTTTGTTTGTGTTGCAATCTTTTATTTTCATGTACATAATTTACTTTTGATTGCAATATATATAAGGGGAAGGTTAAAAAAAATAATAATAATAACATGTAGTTTAATTCTTTTATACTTATGGGTCTGTAGTTTTTTTTTTGACAAAGATAATCCTGTGATTTAATTTGTTAATATTTTAGGATCCACATGAATAAAAAGTGAGACTCACAAGTGCCACATTATCATTGACTAATGGTATTAATGACAGAGATTCCAAACTGCTAACGAAATAAAGATTTATAAATGTAAAATGATCAAATCACATGGCACTTTTTTTATGTGTTTCCCTATATATATAATTAGATTAGTTTATAGGAATTAAATCCTACAATTGTTAATGAATTTTTGCTTTTTTTTGTTTTTGATTTATTAGGCATATTTTCATAGCAATCTATGCGTCTCTATCGAGATTAAATTTTTTTTTAAAAGAGTCTAAAGATGCATCCTCATACTTGGTGCATTAAAGAATTACCTATTATTAATTGATATATGAATTTCACTCTTCACTATATATAGAAGCAAATTGTGTGAAGTATGGGTCATCATATGATTACAAGAAGCAAAAAAAACAAAAACCATTTGATTCCCAACATAGAACAAGTCCAATTATCTCCAAGGAAGAGAAGAGGAAGAAAGAAACATTCAGATCTTCCAATTGAAATCATGACTGAAATTCTGAGCTGGTTGTCTATAGAGTGTTTGATAAAATGCCAGTGTGTATGCAAACAATGGTATGAGCTAATCCAAGATCGAAATTTCATCGAAAAACATATGATTCGAAGTGCGAACCTGGTTTATTATCCCATTAATCAAAAAGAAAAAGGAGAAATTTTTCAACGGATAATGTCACTTGATGGGTTGGTACTAGAAAGAGGCAATTTCTCCCAGAAATATCGTATCAGGAACTCGAAAATGCAGAGAGTATTTGACTTGCCTGAAACAGATTATAAGACTGCAATGGTACTTATGTCTTTTGTTCGTCGCTCTGGTTGCTATAAAGTTGTTTCTTTATTTGATCGCTTTATATATGGAGGAATTGAAGTTCTTACACTTGGGAATGAAGAGAAACCAACATGGAAAACCATTGATACAAACATTTTCAGGGATTATTACATCCATAAAGAAAATTATAGGGTGCTGTTTTCGGATGAAATTGGTTATTTCTTAAGAACTATTACTGAGTCAGAGAATATTTATGAGGTAATATGCCTTAACTTGGAAAATGAGTCTTTTACAAGTACTATTTTGCCAAGAAGTTTGTTTCCTGATATCAAGAATGTTCATGTTATGATATGGGGGAATTGCTTTTCAGTTTTTGAAATAGTAAATTATAAACTAAATGTGTTGGTTTTGGAAGATTACAAGAAGGGAAAATGGGCAAAAAAAAAGATTGTAATCCCATTGAAGTTCTTGAAAGAAAATCAAGATATGAATTCAGAGAATGTTCTGCCTTGCCATGTTTCTCTTGACAATAACTTGATTTGGTTTAGATGCAAGAAAGGATGTGAAGACTTATACAAATGCACTTATTTTTCTTATAGCACTAAAAGTGAAAAGATTTTGTATAAATTCACCACACCATATGGGAAAGACTATGTAGTTAGAGAAAGCTTGGTAACTTTCAAAGGAATGAGGCCATGGGCAGGACATAAGGGACTAGAAAATTGAACTTTTGCTGAGTTTCATATTTATTATTATTATTATTATTATTTGTTTTCTTTATAAGATGTCTTGTTATCTTAAAATAGTCATAATTATTTAAGCATTGTATTAGATTTCTTTTTTGAACATGGATAATAATGCATGATAGAGTTGTTTTTATTATTATTATTATTATTATTATTATGCTATTTCAACTCTTAAATAAATTGAATAAAGAAATCTTATTTTATTCAAACTTACTTTTTAATTTTCATAAATTGAATAATTATTTATTAAATAAAGAAATCTTAATTGTTTATATCAAATTTTAATTCCACTATTTGAATTGAAAGGATTGAACTACATCTTTATATATTTTTTTAAGGCTAGACTATTTAGAAAAATTCATTTGAAAAAATTTAATTTAATTTAATTTTTTTAAATAGAATTGAATTAAATTCTTGTAAAAAAAATTATTCTAAACATTATTTACATAGATAATGAATTTAATTTGTTTTTTTTTAATTATCTATATTTATTTAATAAAAACTAATGATATTGAAACTTTAGGAGATTATAATATATATTTATATGATTTGAATATAAATAAAATCTTAATTAAATTAAATTTTTGTAAAAGGATATGATTTCTATTTATTTTGAAATATTTATTATACTAAAAAAATTGAATTTTATAAATTGTTTCTTTCTAAATATGAAAATTGATATAATAAAATTCATTGAAATTGAATTTTTGAAAAATATGAGTTTTCAAACGGGTAGAAGCTAATACTCATGAAAATCCAAGCTTTTTATAAATTTTATAAATATGAGTTTTCTAACTCGTTGCCGTTTGTTTGTTTATATGGTGTTGTTAAAAAAAAATGTAATAAACCATAAAAGAAATTTCATTTTTGATTTATAAAAAATAAATAAATAAACAGTTTTCTAAAACCCTGATCAAAACCCTTTGCCTTTCGGTTCTAAAACAGCAAATTCCAAACAATTCACTCACAGTCCACTTTCGGGATCGAAAACAAAAAACGATTATCTGCAAACCCATTTGATTTTTTTCCCAGCAATCCAACAGAAAGCTTGAATAGTAATTTGCTATTACTTCTCATTTTTGGGTTTGTTTCAATTCATAGAGTTTCAGCAACAAAGAATAAAATTCTATGGCCATGGCAGCTCTGTTCCATCGTGTCTCCAAAACCCAAAACTTTAGTCTCTTTTGTAGAAAAAATAGAAGTTTCACTTCTATCTCAGCTCCAATCCAGAGAAAACCCCTTGGAGTTCCTTTCCAAGGTAACCCTTTTTTCTCTTTGTCTTCAATGAAGTATGCTTTTTTAGTTCATTCACCTTTGTGGGTTGTCATTTTCTTGCATTATTATTAGTTCTTACTGGAAAAGAATTGAATTGTGGTTTCAAGAAATGGCCGAAGTGGGCAAATGGATTCTAAACAATGAAGTATTACATTGTAAATTATTTTAAACACATTTGCTTTGTTAAATATTTGGCATCTTAATTGAGAAGTTCAGTGACACAGTTTTGAAGTATTTAGTTTAGATGTGGTTAGCAAAAGCAAGTAATAACCCATTTAGTGGTTATGGTATAAGTATAGCACATACTTACTGATATTACCTTGTTTACTGGTTTAGTTATCTGTATTCAATTCCTTTGATAAAAAGAAAAAGAAAGTAAGACATAAGAATTTAGAGAATTTTTTGTAGGCCTTAATTGGAATGAATTGCCTAGTGGTGAGGGTATATTACAAATGGTCAATGACCTGAAGCACAATAATTTATTTTTCGATTTTGGGCGCTTGTATAATTAGAAATGAACTCAAAATTGATACAACTTCTTAGATTGAAGACATTGGAGTTAGATAAAATCCATCGTATGATGTTTAGAAGGACATTCTTAAGATCATTTCCCTGTGAACCATCAAGATGCTTTGCATGATCCAAGTTGCAATTACTGTTGATAAATTTAGTTGAATCGCTTCGAAAGTTGTTTTAATTATTCAGGTGCATGTTTCTGCCTGTAGTTAGATCAGTAGTGACTCCCGCTGATGCTGTTGCTGGTTTTGATAAGATGATTTCCGGGACCCAACGGAAGTACTACATGTTAGGTGGAAAAGGAGGTGTTGGAAAAACAAGCTGTGCTTCTTCCCTTGCTGTAAAATTTGCTAATAATGGCCACCCTACAATAGTGGTCTCAACTGACCCTGCTCACTCCTTAAGTGATTCCTTTGCCCAGGTATTAAGACTTACTTCCTCTTTCCATATCTTAATTAAATTACTACCTCTTAGTTTTACAAGTTGTCATCAATGTCAAACTACTACTTGATGACTTTTAATTTCTAAAACATACTGCATTTGGGTTATTATCTCCAGGATTTAACAGGAGGAATGCTTGTTCCTGTTGAAGGAGTGGATTCCCCACTATTTGCTCTTGAGGTATTTGCTAAAATGACATTATTCTGTGATTTTTATTATTTTGATGATGGGCCATTGCTTCATCTCCACTTTATTTGATAAGCATATTAAATTCTTACCATTGCAACAGATAAACCCTGAGAAAGCTAGAGAAGAATTCCGCACTGCAAATCAAAAGAGTGGTGGCAGTGGTGTCAAAAACTTTATGGATGGCATGGGCCTTGGCATGCTTGCTGACGAGGTTATTATGTCTTTACTCTTTAGTTATTATTGTTTCGTTAACATAAATATTGCCCTGCACTTTCCTCTCACTATTCACTTTATTTATGTCTACGGGCATGTAGCAAGAGCTAATTTGTGAGTGAATACACAATTAAACCCCCATTTACTGTTGTAGCCAAAAGATTTAGAAGTTGTTAACTTTTCCAAGCCTGTGTTGGAGGCAGACTGGCAGAGTGCTGGTGTCTTGTATCTCTTTGGAATCTACTTTCAGAAGTTTTTTTTTTTTCTTATCCATATGTGGTTTATTTTTTACTCATACTGTCTTATATTTTACATGTTTTTGGGTTATCTTGGGAATTCATTGAAGTTAGGGGAATTAAAACTGGGAGAGTTGTTGGACACTCCTCCACCTGGTCTGGATGAAGCTATTGCAATTTCAAAGGCATGTAGATTCTCCTTTTCTCTCTCAACTGATTTGCTAAATTGTTTTTATAAGGCTCTGAAGGTGTCTTTCTAACTGCAGCAGTGCTTTGCAGGTTATGCAATTTGTTGAATCCCAAGAATATAATATGTTTACTCGGATAGTGTTTGATACTGCACCAACGGTTAGTGATTATTTTTAGGACATTAGAGATTACTGTAGAATTCAGTCTGTAGTTATGACTTACTTATTTCTGTGTTAATGGTTTATAGGGTCATACACTTCGGCTTCTATCACTGCCTGACTTCTTGGATGCATCCATAGGCAAAATGATGAAGGTACAAGTCTGAAACCAGATTTAGTGGGCAGGGTAGGATTTTTTTAAGCAATGTTTTTTTTTTAAATAAAGTTGCTGAAGTGAAAATTGGAAAAAAAATTCTAAAAGATTTTTGTAGGTCTTGTAATCATGTTTGGATGTCTTATAACATTGTTTTTAATTCTGTGTGTCTCAAGTTGCACTGTTGCAGTATGCAATGCTTTATTTGGAACTATTTAACTTGCTTTTCTTTCATTGTCTTGCTGCTGTTATATACTTATTGGAATTTTGTTCTCAATGATTTACCAAGTCCAGCTGAAAAAGAAGCTAGCATTGGCAACCTCAGCTCTCAAGTCTGTATTTGGAAAACAAGAGGCACAGCCATATGCTGTAAGTATGGAGGTTGCTTTTGGTGTGTTTCTTGCCTTGTTTAAGATCCAAAAATTTTCTTTTAAAACTTGTAGTCTGACAAACAGGAGGACAAGCTGGGGGCATTAAGAGAGAAGATGGCTAGAGTGCGAGATCTTTTTCATGACTCAGACAACGCAGAGTTCGTTATAGTGACAATTCCAACGGTATGCTATCAGATTGCCTATACTGATATGGACAACAGCTTCTGATGTAATAAAAATGAAATATAAGCTCATTGCCTTTTTTCTGATTTGCACTATCAAAGTTGAAACACAATTTGTCCAGTACCATATCTATGTGTGTTATGCTGTGCTTTTTTTATTCACACGAAAATTCCATTACTCACATTCAGTTCTACAGATAAATTCTTTCTGCTTTGCTTGCAGCGCAAAGTGGATATTCTTTGAGAAGCAAGAAAATATCCCGAACTTATATAAATGTATAAGGTAGGCAAATAATTGATGTATCTAAATACATAAAAATAATTGATGTATCTAAATACATTTTGGGAGTAAATTGGTCATAGTTGAGTGTCCTGCATGACTTGTTGCATTTTTACAGCCTTTTTTTAATGGTCAAACACATAGCTCTACAAGATGATGAATAGACCAAGTAATTTTATGCCATTCAGAAACAACTACCCATTCATTTAAGATATTGTTTCTGCCATTGATACGCATTACAAATAATTAATTAATTAACATGATTCTTTACATTGGAAAATCCATGGTCTAGACCAAAGTTAATGCTAATTTGTCTTTAAGCCATGTATAGATATGAGAGTTAAAACAGAGGAAGGAAATCACTCTATTGGTATTCAAGACTAATGTGGAATGTACATTCACTAGCCATTCATAGAAGTGTTGGTTTGAAATTTACAATTGGATTAACTTATGAATTGGGAGTAACAGCTAACTACTTTGCATGGTTTTCCTTCATGACTTCATCTAAGTGATTTTCTCCATCGCGAAACAAATATGTTGGAAACTTTTTCCATTGTTAAACTTTTGGTTGTCACAAAGCATCTGTACAGTGTAAAATGGATTGCAAATGCTTGCTTGAACAATAATTAATTGATCACCTTCTATCTGTTTTGATTTTGACCATTTAAGGTTATGGCAGTAAATGAGTCATCAAGGCTGCTTGCATCCCTGAGGAAGGAAAGTGTTCCAGTTAGGAGGCTTATTGTCAATCAGGTTCTACCTCCATCTGCCTCAGATTGCAAGTTCTGCACAATGAAGAGGAAGGTACATCTGATATTTTTGTTCACAATAAGTTAGTCTTTTATAGGTTTCCTAGTATTTCTGTATATTCTACACTTTGCTAGAATTATAAATTCCATAAAAATGTCCTAAATTTTTGTCAAATTTCCCATTTTGAAGATACGATCTAGTATCACTTTTACCTTTTGCACATTTAAATTGAGAAATTTCTCTCAATTTGTTTGTCAATGCTTAAGCAGAGGAAGGATTAAGTCCAGATTTGGATGAATCCTGGGAAAGGCTGAGGAGAAATCCCTTGCAGTTTTCCTGAAAATACATGATAACTTCCCAAAAGAAGTGGAATATATTTGTACCTTCAAAATATTGACTAGACCGGCCTAGTATGATATTTGTATATATAAAGTCGGGTGAAAATGAAACCTAGAGTTCCTGATTTCAGCAATGTGAGCAATGTAATTAATTACAGACCACCATGTAGCCCATTTGCTAGACATTTCTTATGTCCTCTTAAAATGTTTTTAAAAAGAGAATTGTATTGGCTTCTGTCAGAGCTACAGCAGCTTCATTTGTGTTTTTGAATACTGCAGGATCAAATGCGTGCACTGGACATCATCCAGAATGATCCCGCGCTCAGCAGTTTGAGAATAATCCAGGCACCCCTATTTGATGTAGAGATAAGAGGTGTCCCAGCTCTTAAATTTATGGGTGATATGATTTGGAGATAATTTTATTTTTTTGGAGGAAACGTACATCGTTAGGTAATCTACCTAAATCTTGAAAACCAGTTTTCCCACTTTTATGTAATTCATGTGTTGCGTGGGTTTCAGGAATACAATCTCCAATTTCGATAGACAGAAATCAAACAGCATCAGGTTATTTAGAATTCTAATTTATATTAGCTCAACCAAGCTGATAACATAGAGAGATCAATGTCGTAGCTTACAAACAAAATATATTAGATTCAAGAAAACTTGAGAAACTGTAGCAGCAGCTAATAGAAGTCATCTTTCATGTTCTATGCTCTCCATTAAGTGAAAACGAGAAGCAGAAGTACCTTTATATCTTTCATGTATTGACACTTAATGCTTTCTTATGTTGTTATTGAAGCAATATTTCCAATATTTCAAAGGAAGATGTGACTCAGAAGGAATATTATCTTGAATGGGAAAACTTGATTTTCTTTATCTTAATTCGAGTATTGGTTGAAAAATACATTCTGTTTTTTACAGCATTGTTGTCCTGAGCAGCATCTAATGGTTGATAATCTGCTACGCATTACAAATGTGTAAGGGGAAACAAATGGGTAGTGTGTTCCGTTTCTTCTTGAACAAAATTTGATGGAGCAAATCTATTTCTGTAGATAAAATCTTCAAACATAACAAAATTGATTTTTCTTATTATTATTTTTTTAAATTTGTTTGCTTTTTTTTGTTTTTGTTGTCTGCATGTCGTGGCAATTTGGTTTTTCTCTTTTAAAACGTTAAACAAAAAAAATTAATGTATTTTAATAGCAGAATTTTCTTTAACAATTGAACAACAAAAACCAAATATTATATTAAATATATTTTTAAAAAAAAAAAAGAGAGAGAGAGAAAAAGAAAGAACGCAAGAGGAAATGAAGGGGTCAAGAGGAAGGAGAGAGAGAAGAGAGAAAACAATTAGAGTTGGGTGCCTTCATTAAATTCCTACTCCTATGTGTGTAATGTTCACAAAGTATAGGTATAACAAGAGAAAAAAAAAAGAAAAAGAAAAAGATGATTCCTTTACACAAATGAAGTGACCTTAGTATGATTTACATTGCTGCACTCATCTAAATCCACATGCTGCTGTATGGATGAGATCCCTTTATATATATTTTTCCATAAACAATTTCAAGGACTACCCACCACATTGTTTTTTTCTCTGTATGTTTCAATTCGTGTAAGTTTCTACCATACGAACAAGTGTCTGGTATCAATCTTTTCTACTTTGTACAGAAAAGGTGGAGCATAGCAAGGTTGAATTTACTTCTTATGGAAAGTAATCATATTCATGAAGGCGAGAATTCGACAAATTAAGCCGAAAGCAACGAGGAAAATTAAACAACGATACCAATGACTGAGATCATACCCACTTTCCATGAGTGAACCACACCGCGTTATCAGCCATACACCATAATATCTGAAAGTTAAGACAAAGTAAATCAAGATTAAGCTGGTAAATATAGAAAGATTTATTACTATACATGGAGTTGATGTATAGTCTTACAAACCTTTTAGCATTTGATATTACAAATGCTTCCAATGCCCATTTAGTGTAACACAAGTCAGATAGTTTTGTAATAAACTTGCTGTCATTTTGGGTTGCTATTAGAGTCAAAACAACTGGAAGTAGCACTGACCACTGCATAGCACAAAAGGCAGCTTGTAAAGTGAAATGAAAAAAGAGTATTTCCATTTGTGTATCTGTGCCTTGTGTATGTATGCAAAGGTATATCCTAGCAGCTTTTGTTTCAGCAATAAGTTTCAATGCAAATTGTGATTGCACATCCACGCATAACCTAGATGTCAGTGCATAGATCCAGGTTTGAATCCCCCTCCCCCAATGCTAAAAAAAATGTAAATTGTCGTTGAAATACTTACCAGTTGAGCCGGACCAGGGTCGAAGCAAATGGCTAATCCATAAGCTATCCCAGTCACACAGTAAACCAGACAAATCAAAACTATGTAATTATCTACAACTGTTGATCTTGGATTGTTGAAGAAGTAGAACATTGACAGATACACAAGGGGCTTGACAACTGTGTTGAAATGATCAACTGTATCCTTTGCAAGAAAATAAGCCAAGCTGCTCATACCAGAAGCACTTTCTCTCCAATAATGTAGCTTATCCAAAGAAAATGATCTCAAAGCCGCGATCTTGCAAAGGAGAGCTGAAATCCATCAGAATTTGGCTGGTGAGAAAGTAAACCTTGTATGGAAGCTCATTTCCTAAGAGGACCTTAATAAACTTTTATGATTGAAAATCACATATATACTGTAAGATTGACATTTTAAAGACAGATTTTTGTGTTTTCTACAATCTTCTCATTCAAAGCTTCAAGCACCAAATAAAATAATAGCTTCAGTGGAGCTAATATAAATGTATCATTGGCTATTGCATAGACGAGAATAATTATAAAGGACTTTAACTTACAAACTGCAATGACTGTGTATGTGTAACCAAGCACTCCGAAAGTTTCATCGCTCACTTTAGCTAATGTTCCTAAGCAGATTCCAGCCAGTAATAAAATCAAATAATCTACAGCCTGTGTCCTTGCTTCTCGTAGTCGCTGTTTGCAAATCCTGAAGGAAAAAAACCATTATCATGAACGCACACTTAATGGAACTAAGGAGGCCAGAGAATCAAGTCTTTCAGTAGAAGTGCTAGAGCCTGTCATTTAGCTTTTCCAAGCTCAAAAAATAATTATTACATTAAGAAAATAGAATAGTTAATCACTTGCAAAATTATGAAAAACAAACGGTAGCCTTACCTCCCCAAGAAGTATCTGTACTGTTGAAAAACATCAGGGGTTCTCCGATTGGACAAGTCACCTGAGTCTACAAAATTTTTCTCTATATTATCTTTCTTCACTTCAACATTAGACTTCATATCCTGCCAAAACTCTCCAGCAAAAGACTGTGGTTCAGATCCATTTTCACTTGAACCGCCTCCATGAGTTGAATCACTCGTTGATGCTCCCATTGCATCAACATTCTGCAGCATATCCATAGGAACTGGGTAGCCATTATGCAGCATCCACCTAATTGGAAGTTGTTTATAGTTCACTCCTGGAGGTTTTACTATCCCTTCCAAAATGTCAATGAAGTAATCTGGAGGATTCGCACGCTCAGGTAGAGTAATTCCAAGGCCGGCAAAATACTCTTCAACTTTCTTCACTGATCCATGATACACTGTCAAGCCACCCTTTGCTAGAAGTATCAAATCATCGAACATCCTGAACAAAGTATAGCTGAAAAAGGGGGAAAAAATTATTTTTCTCATTTAACAACCATATGACATTAACATATCCTAAAATCACTACTTATAGGAGAGATGGATAAAAAAATATTCTCAAGAAGAAAAGAATGTGAACAGATAGTGCTCAGCAAATAAAAACTACCTACATTAATGTGAAGCTTAAAGTTACCTTGGTTGATGGACAACCATGCAAATGTTTACTCCCTCGAGTGCTTCACGTCGAAGAGCTCTAAGAAGTAAAAGGGAAGATGAGCTGTCCAGACCAGATGTGGGTTCATCTAATATCAGAAGTGAAGGTTCCATGACCATTTCAAGCCCAACATTTACTCGTTTCCTTTGACCTCCAGAAATTCCTCTCTTCTCCACTGTCCCAACCAAAGAATCTCGCACTGGCTGCAGCCCCAAGGATTCAATGACTCTTTCAACAACTAGAACCTTTTCTGGTTTTGGTAGATCAGCAGAAAGTCTACAGTAATAAAAATTCAGTAATTAAATATGCTTTACAAACCAGATAATAAATAAATGAGGAAAAATAATGCTGCTAATAGTTCCAGTATGTGTGATGTACACCAAGCAGGATGGTCTAATTCCATAAATAATTATAACAGTTACAATCAGCAATGTGCATTCTATAACTTCCATATCTGGCAGCAAAGACATAGAGGAATGCTTAAAATAAAAGTGATCCACATAATATTCTAATAATATCCGTAAGTTTATATGTTCACTGATCTATATAAGCGGTCAACTGAGTTCTGAATGAATGACTTCAAAATTCATTTGTTTGAAATATAAATACATTCAATCTCTTAGTGATTGCAAATGCCATTCGCAGGATCGGCTGTTTGGCCAGTCCATAGAAGCCAGGTGCTTTTACCAACTTTCAAGGATTTGTGTCAACATTATTCTTTAATGCAAGTAGGACTAGTAATAGGATATAAAGTTTCTGGGTTGTTGCAACCTGAAGCCAACCAACCATAAAACCATGATTGGTAACAAATTATTACAGAATCATTTTTGGAGTCCCCTAGTATTAGCAGTAAATGTAACTTAGAGTTGCTTATAGTCAACATGCAGTTTCCATTGAATTTACTGTTGCATACCTGCATCTTGCACTGAACCAAAGATTCTCCTCCACTGTCAAGTTTCCGTGCACAATATCATCTTGAGGCACAAAACCAATGATTTTCTTGTATGCCTGGATTGGCTCTACCTTACCATTTACAAGAACCATACCAGACACAAGGCACCCGCTTGCTTTTCCAGTCAAAGCAGAAAGAAATGTTGTTTTTCCAGCCCCAGATGGGCCCATGACAGCAGAAACTCGGCCAGGTGATAATTTCCCGGTCACACACCTTAACAGGTGTTTGTTTTTATGTTTCAAAGTGAGAGTTAGGTCTTTAAAACCAATCTCAATCATAGGTCTTTTCCTGATTTCAATATCACTAGCCATTGAAATTACCCCAGAAAAGGTCAAGTTCTTATTCTGCTCCTGCATAGCCTTTTCCTTTTCAATCTGTCCATAGGCATACCTGAACATTTGGCTTTGAGTATGCAACTGTTTACCTCTTGGTGCATTCTTTTTAATATTTTTATCTCCTATCTCCAGATTGAAGCCTTCATGACTCTCAGGGTTATCCTCAATTTCATGCAGCATCTTTGTAAGGTTACCTTTTTCTTTTTTCTTTCCTTTTGTTGTTGTGGATGAACTAACTCCAGACATGGATGCCAAGGCAGCATCTGTTCCAGGTTTAGCTTGACCAGTACCTCTTGACATCTCTGCTTGTCTTCTAGATTTTGTTCGAGAAAACGTTCGTGATAATTGGGTTTGTAGTTCAATTGCATGCTTCTTGGCAATGTCTTTTGCAGATTTCCATTTTTCGCGTGCTTGTGCAGTTTCTCTCACACTTTGAACTGCCTTCTCCCTAGTTTTTGCTTGTCTTTTCTCTCGAGTTGAAAGAACTTGATCGGAACAGTTATAAATGATGATAAGCAGAAAACACAATCCAGCCTGCATTGACAAATGAAATGTTAAAGATGATGGCTGTGTTTTCAAGATAATTTATATAAGCTCATTGAGAAGAAAATATGTGCATGATTGAGATCATAGAATAATGTTTGATGTTTCAAAGAATATACATTGTCAACAATTTCCACTAACAGAAAATAGAGTGTTCAATATTCATTGGTATTTTGAAGATGAAAAATAAAATACATGTAGGAAAATGGAAATACATGAGCAAATTGTTTTCACTCAAACCTTAACTTTTTATTAAACAATTGTCCCGCATCCTTCCCATTTATACAAGTAACAAGAACACAAATAGCTCTCCATGCTGGAAACAATTAGTCAACTCTAAAGCAAAAATTAATTGAAAATTCTTTTACTTGTTTTACTAATATTCTGTCTGCCTATTGTTGTTTCTCATGTTAAACTACCCCATGATAACACTCTGAAGATTGATTGCAAGCAGTAGATCAAAAAATCAATTCTCTAAAGCATAAACAAAACCTGAAATTTGATTGATAGGACAGTTTACAGTGAAAAGGAAATACTCATGGAAGCTCAAATATGTAATCATGCTGATGATTAAAAATTTAAGCAGTCACTCACAAAAATTAAGATGCCATATGCAGAGATATTTTGATTTGCTGATTTTGGTTCACAAGTTGCCAACCGAAAACACCCTGCAAGGCCATCAATAGAAGTTATATGCAGCTAGAACCATCATAACGTTTATTAAATCAAATTTCTATTCAAAAGGCATAGATGCTTAATGAACATATTTTCATGGTAGGTAATCCCCAAGAGACACCCCACTGGCTAAAATTTGGTATCCAACTCAGAAATCCAAAGTCAACACCTATAAGGGCCAGTTTAGCATTACTTGTGCAAAAAGCTGATTTTGGACCAAGTATAAGGTAGAATCCTCTTGGACCAATGGACAATACTTATTGTCACTTTGTTTTTATCGGAAAATTGATTTATATGAAACTTAGTGATTGAGAAGCGGTGCATTTATGGCCAAAGGAACCTACCTAATTGAGATGTAGAACCAGTCCTGCAGTAATATCTGAAACAAAGAACGTGGAGAAGTTGCATCAGTAATAAAGAAAATGAGCAATGGATGACTGTGATATGCAAAGAAGGGAAAAACCAAACAGACAAATAAAAAACATGTAACAAAAAAGAAAGAGCTGTAACTTGCAATTCTATAGATATATGCTGGAAGTTTTGGGATAGTTATCAATACCCACTACTGCAAGGATTTTTCTGGATTGTGGATGGACAATATGATCCTGATGGACAGAATATCTCTCTACTACTCAAAATATCAGCCCAAAAATCTGCTCCTCCACAAGTATGATTTGGCCTTCCAGAAGGCAGTTGGTAATTGTATCTGCAAAACCTTTCTGCTGATAAATATTAATGTATGCTAAAGCAAAAGAAACTAGAAGTGGAAGAGTACAAAACAAGAATGAACTTACGGGTCGCATATACCAGTGGTTTTATTCAATTTTGAAAGTGGGCAATAAGCACCCAGTGGGCATGCTTCAGTGACAAGATGGAAAAAATATACAAGCAACAAAAAAAGTTAGTAACAACTCAATCAAGAACATATGATAGTGTATCCACTACACAAGATTACTGAAAGAAAATCAAGAAAAGTTCAAAAAGCATGCCTCAGTACAGTAACTTCAAATATATCATTGAGAAGGCATGGCTGATGATTTCTATATATAACCAAAGTTAGCTATAACTCTTTTGCTGAGCATGGGATATCTAATGCAATCTTTATTTTGCAAGGTGCACAGGTTAAAGTTCATAGATCATTTTGAAAAAAGCTAATATATGGCATTTGATCATTTGATATGGATATGTGAAAACCACATTATGAAAATTAAATGAGAAATGAGATCATGAAATTAAAGAGAAAAAAAAAAGCATCAGCCATCACTAATTTAAACTTTAAAGTAATAAAAGAGAAAATTTACTTTCAGTAATTAAAAAAGAAAAAAAAATGTTTTAGCTAATCAACAGATGCAACAAGAAATACCAAGGGGAAAATACAGAATGCATAGTTAAAAATTTTGAATACTTACGTATCATGCATGTAATACCATGAGGGCAAAAGAAACCCTCACAACAAGGTTGACATTCTATGGTTCTATCAGGCATAGTTTCTGAATTTTTGAGGTCAACCTTTTTACCACGACCAACACTACAAGCCCATCCTGGCTCACATCCAGAAACCCATGAGCTTAAATTACAGTTGTTGTTAGGTTGCAAATAATTGGAACTCTTTGCTCCTTTTGTAAAGAAACTATTGAAGTAGAACTTTATTTCTGCTGCAGTGCATATGCGCTGCGTCATATCTCCTGATCCACCCAAATACCATAAAGAAATATTAAGGATAATGGTATAGCTGAAGGAGACTCAATAATAATGATGAAAGTAAGAAAATATTTAAGAAATTAGGGATATGTTTGGTGTATGATGTAATTAAAAAAATGAAATAAACATTACATAATCAAATGAAAATTCAATAGAAATAATGAACTAAACATTTATGTGATTACATCACATTCAATTACATCATACCAAACATAGCTAGCTTGAGCCTTGGAAGTGCAATGTATAGAATGAAGCCAATGTATATCAAAACATAAAAGCATTATTAATAAGCTTATCACTTGCACGAGATCCTCATTTCTGTGCATCTAAGTAATCTAAAGCAGAAATGAAACTAGAAGAAAAATGCTAGCTAGAGGGAAAAAAAGAAGAAAAAAGCACTGAAAAGCCTTCTACTCTTTGCTTACCACTATAACACATACTTTTTCTTTCCAATTTTAAAATAGTTTTCCATAAAGGAAACAGAATTAAAACCAAAAAAGTCCATGGGGCAAGTGTTGAAACTCACTTGTACAAAACTAATTATCTTGTGTTAAGTCCAACACCCACTCACTTATAAGTACTTTATATATTTTGTCATTATTTGATGTGGGATAATTTTCCAACAATGCAGTGGAAGTGGCTATTTTATCGTGGTTTTGTTATTTACTAGCTATTAAGTAGTTGTTGAGTCCTTTGTTTTAGCAAGTGTGGTCGTAAGTTTAGTAGTAGTTAAACTTTTATGTATTTAAGTTCTTTGAAATTCAGTAAAAAGGATAAGCATAATTATCCAAACTTTGTGGTCTCACCCTAGCTAAGAGAATCCTATTTACTTAAGCAATTGTAATTTCGCTTTGACTGGGACCTAACAATTGGTATGAGCCAACCACTATTTCTCCCAGTTGCAATCGAGTGGCGCGAGTGGTGACGCTGGCATTGCAATGTTCCCCCAGGGCTAGGACTTGATCGCACATTGAACGTATGGGGATTTCAATGTGTGGTTTATATGAATTTTGGGCTCTCCACTTCCTTAAGCTAGCTTTTGGGTTGTGGTTCTCCTAAGGTTCATATCAATACCATTAAAGGGTAAGGATTGAACCCCCAGAACTTTCATTATATATGGTTTACTCGACTACTGGAATACTAATCCAATGGCATTGTATACTATACATGACACACTACACAAACATAGTAATTGAATATAACAGACCTTTGGTTTTCTTGGCACAATTGGTAATAAAAGCTGTATTTTTGGAGAAATTGAAGGCCATATTCCAATCTGAATCCCTGCAAAACCAAAGTAAAACACTTATAACCTCAATTCCAAGTATCATTCCATAAAAAAAAAAGGTAGAGATGATGATATACACACACGTCCGTTATGCAGAAACCAAAGTGTTTTTTGATGTCTTTCTTGAAGACAGAGGTGAAATTGGAAAAACTATTAAAAACCAGCTGGGAAAAGAGCTGTTCAGCAGCTGGATTCCTATTGTAGCTTTGATCATCTTGGCAAGAAATGGGTTCCACAAATAATAATAATAATAATAGACTCAATTTAAAGAAATGGGTTACAGAGAGAAAACAAAAACTTTGTTCTTTATCCTTCACTCTGTTCATTTCTCTCTTTCAATTCAAGAATTAGGTGCAAGATTCAAAGATTCAAAGATTTTTAACCAATATGTTATAGTAAGATTGTACATAAGAAAAAGATAAGAACTTTGAAAGAAAAAAAAAAAAAAAGAATTTGGGTAAGCAAAAGAAAGAAAGTTGAAAAGATTTGGTGAGAGGTGTATTGATTAGCAGAGAGCATGAAAATGGAGGAATAGGAGACAAGGGAGGGATTGGAGGGTGATAGAGTTGGTGTTTTCTCGGAGGAAGAAATGGCAGAGAGAAAGAGTTGGCGAGGTAGTAGGGGACATTTTAGCCATTGGAGGGATTTGGACAGCTTTATTTATATAAGTTATGTTGAATTGGGAGGGAAACTATTGTCAAAATGACAGACGACATAAGAAAATAGGATTATGAGTTAGTTTTTTGTTCCTATAACCATAAAATCTATTTCTTAGGTACAATTTAAAAATAGATGATTTATAATCATTAAATTACTAATATAGTGTTTTGACTCAACAATACTACTAGAGCCGTTTTCAAAATTACAAGGAACTACTTCATCATGCTTACATAAATTGATTTGAATCAAGTGAAATCCAATTATAAATTGTAATTTTATATGAGTAACAGTTTAATTTAATTTAAAAAATTTAAAAATTCATGTAATTTATAATTTTATCTTTCAAGATGGTTAAGTCAAATAAAATCTTCCTAAGCTATAAACATATAAAATTATTTAATATTTATATTTTATATTTACTAAATTTAATTTATAGTGTAATTAAATAAAAGTAAATTTTTATAAAAAAAAAATTTGATGTTATTATTAAGAATTTCAAAATTATTTGTAATATTTTTATTATGATTTGAAAAATTAAATAATGGAACTTGTTTTAAATTCAATTAAAATATAAATAAATTAAAAATTAAAAATTTAGAATTAACAAACCATTCAAACCACCTAAACTATATATATTTACAATTTAACAATTTTATTACCCATAACTGTTCAATTCGATTTGAATTTTTTTTTCAAATCACTATTATCAATTTAATTTGAATAATCTTTAAACATGATTATGTACACCCTTACATAAATCATATGTTATCCTTACATCTTTTTTAATTTTCAATTAAATAAGAAATTCATTAAAAAAAAAAGTAAATAATTACAATATAATTAACATTTTAGTTTTTAGTGTTTGAAATTAACTCTTTTAATCTCTAAGATTTGTTAATAATCTAACACTTTTAGTCATTTTTTTGGTAAAATTATAAAATTTTCACTACTCTCTTAATCTTTTAAGTTTTTGCTTATATAGTACTTTTTAAATATAATATATTTTAATTCTTGAGTTTTAAAACACTTTTAGTATATTTGGTTGACTTTGAGATTGAAAATGCAATACAATATTTGGATTAGAATTTCATTTTTTGCTTTAATTTACAAATAATATAAAATTATTTTAATCTTTTTACATTTGAATAATTTCAATTTATAGGAGAGAGGACTGCAACAAGGAGACCCTCTCTCTCCCCTTTCTTGTTTAACATTGCTATAGAATCATTGAGTTTGTTCTTCTCCAAGGCTTGTGACTTGGATCTTTTAAAAGGTGTTGATTTTTTTTTTTTTTTTAATGATATTAGGGAGGCTCAATGGGCGTGGGCTACACACCATCCTCTTACACTCATCATAACGACGAAATCTCATCTAGTGCGGAGAAGGGGATTTGAACCCAAAACTTCTCACTCCCAATAGCAAAAGCTCTTGCCAGTTGAACTAGATCTCAAGTGTAAAGGTGTTGATGTTGACCATGCAGGTGTGTCTATATCTCATTTGCAATTCGCAGGCGACACTCTCCTTTTTTGTAATGCAGAGGTTGCATCTGTTCAAAATATTGCAAGAATTTTGCGTTGTTTTCACTTACTTTCTGGTATAAAAATAAACTTCCATAAAAGTACCCTTTATGGAATTAATGTTGATAGAGACCTTGTTAAAAGTGCAACAACAACAATTCATTGCGAGTTAGGTGATCTCCCTTTTTCTTATCTTGGTCTTCCTCTTAGGGCCAACTTGAAATTGAAACGCACTTGGCAACCAATTATTCAAAAAATTGAGAAGAAGCTTGAATTTTGGAAAGGAAAATTGCTCTCTATTATATTGGAGGTCGCCTTACTCTTATCATGTCAGTCCTTACAGGATTACTTTTGTATTATCTTTCTCTTTTTAAAATGCCAAAACAAGTTGCTGCTAAATTTAAAGGGCAATTTCGAATTTTTTTTTGGGTTAATGGTCTTAACAAATAAAAATTGTACCCCATTAACCTGAAGGTTTTAGTTATGGACAAAAGAAAATGAGGGTTGGGCATTAGAAGAATTCTTGATAAAAATAGGGCTTTGCTTTTTAAGTGGTTATGGAGATTGAAGCATGCGGAAGAGTCACTATGGTCAAGACTGTTAATAAGAAAGTATGATTTTCAGGAGATTCAGGGGTTACCTACTACAATCTTCTCTTTGGAAGGATATTCAAGCTTCATTGACTGTGGATGATGTTGGAAGTAATTTAATTAGAGTTGGTTTATTCTTTGCTGTTGAAAGTGGATCCTCCATTCAATTTTGGCTAGAATTATGGATTTCTGATGTTCCATTAAAAGATCGCTTCTCACGGTTGTTTACTCTTTCTCTTATGAAAGACTAAACTATAGCAAATTTGGGATATTTGAATGGTTTCTCATGGTCTTGGCACTTTAGTTGGAGAAGAGATCTTCTCTCATGGGAACTTTCTCAATTGGATAAACTCAAAACTCTTATTTCTCCAATAAAATTGAATCCGCAAGAAAAATATCGTCTCATTTGGAAGCACAAGACAAAAGGGATTTTTTCTATGAAATCATTGACTACTCTTCTTGAGAATGTTCATCCCTTGGAACCAAGTTTGAAATCTTGGATTTGGCTTGGCCTTGCACTACCCAAAAGTGGAAATCTTTTGTTGGATGGCTTGCCAACACAAACTTGCTACAAGGAACCTACTTGCAAAATTGGGAATCATTGATATGACCTTGAACTTATGTGTGTCCTATGGTTTCCAAGATGAAACTATTCAACATTTGCTTATTTTTTGTCCTAAAGTTTGGTTGATTTGGTGCAAAATCTTCAACTGGTGGGGTATCTCTTGTTTTGTTCCCAATGATGTAGACCTTTTCTTTGGTTTTTGGTGTTCTTTTGCTAAAGGTGGAATGGAGCTCTCAATATGGAGAACTATCTTCTATGTTGTCACTTGGTCAATTTGGTTTGTATAGGAATGAAGCCATTTTTTCACATAAAAATCCAAATTGGGATGATATGGTTCTTATTATCTTCCTTAGAGTATCAATCTGGCTTAAAGCAGTTCATAATGATTTCCCATACTCAGGAGCAGAGTTGCTTTGATGCCTTTCAACAATTAAGCTTTGGTCTTCAACACGTAAATCAGCAAAATTAGTTTCTTCGTCTCCCCCTGACCTTGGTTGGTTGAAATGGAATATCGATGGATCTTCTTTAGGAAAACCATATCTTGCTGGCATTGGTGGTGTACTCAGAAATGATAGAAGTGTATTCCTTTGTGTTTTCTCTTGCCCAGTAGAACTAATGGACTCTAATAAAACAGAGCTTCTTGATATTCTTAAAGCTCTCTTTTTATCTTCTAAAAGGAGTTAGCTCTTGGAAAATGGAATGATGATTGAATCAGATTCATCAAATGTCATCTCATGGTTCAATTCAGATGGGGATGTGCCATGGGAATTCAATTTAATTTTCGATGAAATTCTAGTTCTCAAGTCAAGGTTTAAATCCATCAAATTTGTGCATGTTTTTCGAGAGGCCAACCATGTAGTAGATTTCTTGGCTAAGCAAGGTGTTCATAAATCTTTGCCCTTTGAAGTTTGGTTTTAGTTTTCCTTAACTAAGTTTAAATTTCTTTTGTAAGTATAGAGGGATGATGACAGTAATTTGTGCTTTAGTTTGCATAAATCTGCAAGTCTTTTTGGCAATTATATATGTCAATTTTAATAAAATTTTCCTATCTGACTTATCAAAAAAAAAAAAAAAACTCCAATTATATTAGTATGATATATATTTTTAAGCATACTTATTAATCTAATTAATAAATTTTATTTTTAATCAATAACTCCAATTTATGATATATATTTTTAATCTAATTATTTAAACAATAAACTTGAAATAGGAAAAATCTTATATATCCATTTCATTTGCTTTCAATTCCAAAATGAAACAAATCCTTTAATTCTTCAAACTCTTACACTTTTCATTGAAATCATTTTTTAGACCAAAGTTATTAATTTTTTTTTTATTAATTTAGCTTCAACCGAAACTCGAACTCGAGACCTTCAGCTCTGTAGATAATTTCAATATCACTAAACTAAAGGTCGATTGATAAAAATTGTTAACAGAGAAGAAATATTAGCAGAAAATGAATTTTTCAGAGAAAGAAGTGTTTTTCGTATTACTTCTTGTGTACTTTATTGCATTATATACAACCTATTTATAAACTTATGGTGCATTATGGTGAGCATATTTACAGGCTTGATTGGTGGCTTAACAGAAGGAATTGTGTTGGTTTGCATGTGGCGTGAATTAAGTAGCTAACAAATATTGACTATTTACACTAACAAATATTGACTATTTACACTTAGCAGCTAACACCTCCTCTCATACTCAAGGTGGTAAAGAAGACATTTTGAGTTTGCATCGCAGATCTTGAAATCTTGCTGGAAGATGTGATTTTGTGAATATATCAACAACTTGACTGACAGAGGTGATAGAGGTTAAGTGAAGAGTATTGCAAAGAATATGATGTCGAACAAAGTGACAATCAATTTCTATATGCTTTGTGCATTCATGAAAGACATCATTACGAGCAATTTGAATGCTACTGCGATTGTCACAATGAAGGATAGTGGTTACGGATTGTTGAACCCCAATGTCATTAAGAAGCCAGCAGAGCCATAGAAGTTCCGAACTTGCATCGGCTAAGGCAAGATATTCTGCTTCAGTGCTTGAGCAAGCTACAACTGACTGTTTCTTACTGCACCAAGAAATAAGCGATGTTCCAAGATAAAAACAATAACCCATTACTAATCGCCTATCTGTTGGATCTCCTGCCCAATCAGCATCAGAATAACCTGATAAAACTAAAGAGGATGTAGAAGAGAAAAATAATCCTTGAGATAATGTTCCTTTAATATAGCAAAGTATGCGAAGAACTGCAACAAAATGAGTGGATCTTGGTGCAGACATGAATTGACTGACGATATGAATAACATATGCAATGTCCGGTCTAGTGACTATGAGATAGATTAAACTCCCAACCAATTGTCTATATAAGGTAGGATCTTCCAGAAGAGAGCCATCAGTTATTGTTAGACGAACATTATATTCAATGGGTGTGGAAGTAGTTTTATTGTCAGTAATTTCTGCACGAGAAAGCAAATCAGAAGCATATTTTGTCTAAGTGTGAGTGGAGCCAATTGAATCACAAGAGATTTCAAGTCCCAGAAAATAACTAAGAGAGCCAAGATCTTTCATCTCAAATTGACGATGAAGAAGTAATTTCATATCAGAAATGCTAGTGACATCATTCCCTGTAATGATCATGTCATCAACATATAGCAATAAGAGGGTTATGCCTTTAGATGTCTGTCTGATGAATAAGGCAGTGTCATGAAGACTAGAGTGAAAACCAAATTTCTTCAGTGTTGAATTGAATTTAGCGAACTAGGCTCGTTGAGCTTATTTGAGACCATATAGTACACGTTTGAGTCAACAAACTTTCTGTGAAGATGAATAGCCAGGTGGAGGATGCATATAAACTTCTTCTAGCAAATCTCCATTAAAAAAGGCATTTTTGACATCCATCTGACTAAGTGGCCATTGTTTAACAGCAGCAACGGCTAAAAGACACCGGACAGAAGTTAATCATGCAACAGGCGCAAAGGTTTTTTCATAGTCAATGCCATATTCTTGTGTATATCCTTTGGCAACCAAACGTGTTTTATATCACTCAACTGATCCATCAGAATGAGTTTTAATTTTGTAAATTCACTTATAACCAATAGGAGTTTTTTCTATAGGAAGATCAACTAAATCCCAAGTATTAGTTTTCTCAAGAGCTTGGATTTCTTCTGCCATTGCTTGCTGTCAAAGAGGGTCAGAACTAGCCTCACGGTAATTACGAGGCTCATGCATAGAAAGAAAACTAGAATAACAATGATAATCATTAAAACGGACTGGTTTTTGAGTTACCCAAGAAGAATGACGACGTTCCTGAATTGATGGAGGAAGAGTAGGAATAGACACAAGTTCAGTTGTCGCAGGCACATTCTCCGCAGACGAGATCATTTTCGGGGTAGGAGAATCAGGTGTTGTTGTTGAATCTGTAGATACTTATGTATCACTAGATGGAAAGGACTCCATAGATGGATTAGTAAATATACGATCAGTACTAGAGTCATGAAATTTAGAGATATCAGAAAACATAGTATTTTCCCAGAAGACAACATGGCGAGAGATACGCAATCTATTAGAAATGAAATCCCAACACCGATAACCTTTATGTTTGATTCGATATCCTAGTAAACAGCAGAGATGAGCACAGGATTCTAGTTTTGAGTACTCATGAGGTTGGAGTAAAACAAAGCAAGCACATCCAAAGACTTTGAGAAAGTTATAGTCAGGAGACATACCATATAGTTGCT
>CATKHJ010942022.1:0-20882 GCA_949750685.1 Vernicia montana
AATTTGTGTGTAAAATGCAAAGAAAGAAGAAAGAAGAAAGAAGAAAGAAGAAAGAAGAAAGAAGAAAGAAGAAAGAAGAAAGAAGAAAGAAAAGGAAGGAAGTGCAATTGAACCCAACCAGTTTGTTAATGTGAAAGGAACGGTATGACTTGTCAATAAATGCAACTTCTGCAATTTCACTATGTGCATCATTTAGCTACTATCTCCAACTGCTCCAGCTACTATCTCCTTTAATCATGGCTGTAATTGTGTATATCAACTAGTATAAATAGGTAGCATTGGTTGTATATTAAGATATCAAGTTGTATAGAAATACAATACATTTTCCAACTTTCTCTCAAATTTTCATATGATAACATGGTATCAGAGTTTCTTTGCTAAATTTTTACTCAAAATTTGCCTCCGTTACTTTCTGCATTTTTCTTGAATTTGCTAAAACCTTTTACTTCTCTGCATATTTTTTTTACACGTAAACTTTTTAATCCAACCACACTATTAGATAGCTCTTGTTACCAGAAGAATTTCAAGACCAAACTGACCCAAATCGAAGCTTTCACGTGCCTCCACACGTCGCCACAAGATATCTGCTTTCTGTTCACGCGCCTCATACACGTCACGCGCCAGACGAAGGTAGAAGACGACCACGTGTCAGCCACATCACGCCACCTGTCCGTCCATGTCAGCTGTGACCGGCGCTCTGTATCCGACTCGATTCGCTCAGATTCGACTCGCGCACTAACCCGGCCCAACCCACATTCTGGTTCAGCCCAAATCGCTCCTAGTTCAGCCGCTGACCAAACCGGATCAGTATCTTTGACCGACCGGTTCGACCATTTTCGGACTGGTTCTGAACAACACCAGATCGGTTCATGAAGTTTTTGGGCCTTCTGAATCCATTTTTGGTGTCTGTTTTGTCAAATTCTGACTTTGTGATTGATTTCCATCTCATATTTAATAAAATGGAAAGATCAGAAATTACAAAACAAATTGCGACCGTTCTGCACGGATCTAACTACAACTTGTGGATTCAGGGAATGAAAAGTTTCTTGATTGGTCGAAAACTTTAGTGCATTATAACTGGAGATATCACTGTACCAACAAGAGCATCAGATGAATCTGATATCAAATTTGTTGATTGCCTAGATGATTAGGATAGCAAAAACCATCAGATTATTACATGGTTCCGTAATACATCTGTTCCTTTTATTCACATTTAATTTGCTCAATATGATACTCCAAAAGCAATTTGGGATTTCTTAGCAAACAGATATCAAACCACTGGTCTTGCACATTACTTTCAATTATGGACTACTCTTCACAGTCTCAAATAAGAATCTGGTCAGTCAGTCAATGATTTCCTTGCTCAAGTTCAACCACTCTGGAATCAGATATCACAAGCCAAGATCAGTGAAGATCATCTCCATCTTATTCAAGTTCTGATGGCTCTTCGACCTGAGTATGAAGTTGTCCGTGCCTCACTACTACATCGACATCCTCTACCTACCTTGGATATGGCTATCCAAGAGATTATTTTCGAGGAGACCCGTCTCAATCTTGGGAAACCATAAAATTCGGAGCTTGCTCTTGCAACTACTTGGTTCCAAACTCTAAAATCTGGAAATCGAATATGTAAGAATTGTAATCAATCTGGTCATCCTTTTGCTAATTGTCCTACTGTATAATGCAGATACTGTAATGGTTTTGGTCACATTCTTGAGCATTGCCCCACTTGTCCACCACGACCAAAAGGTGGATCTTCCAAATCTAAGAAATTCTCGAAGCCTGGATCTACCTCTATCATTGCTGCTGCTACAGAAGATTCTACTGCCATCACTATGAGTGATCTTGAGTCTTTACTCAAATAGATTATCTCTTCCAATTCATCCGCAGCCATGTCTGTCACTCCGGGTAATTTCCATTGGCTTTTTGACTTTGCATGTTGTAATCACATGACCACTAATTTTAATATCTTATCCTCTTCCACACCTACTTCTTCCTTACCACCAATACACACAGCCAATGAAACAAAAATGCACGTCACTCATACTGGTCATGCCTCCGCCCCCAATCTTAGCCTGTTTGACACCTACTACATTCCTAACCTCTCACTCAATCTTGTCTCAGTTGGTCAGTTATGCGAAAAAGGACTAAATGTTATTTTTTCTCATTCTGGTTGTCAGGTACAGGATCCACACACGGGGCAAACTCTTGGGATGGGTAGCAAGGTGGGTCAGTTATTTGAGCTTGTAACTCTTCATCTTCCACAACGACTTGTGTCTGCTCCTACAACCTCCACTTCCTTCAGTTACCAATGGCATCTTCGCCTTGGTCATGCTTCTGCTAGTAAACTTCAGTCTTTAATTTCTCGTGGATTGTTAGGATCTACAAAATTTGAAATCTTTTAAATGTTTGGAATGTCAACTTGCAAAACAACCTGCACTCTTTTTCAATAATAGTGATTCTGTTTCTGACAGTCCTTTTGGCTTAATATATTCTGACATTTGGGGACCTTCTCCTGTTGCTTCAGTAAATGGTTTTCGTTACTTTGTGATATTTATTGTGATTATTCTTGTTTTACTTGGATATATATTTTTAAAAATCGTTTTGAATTGCCACAAATCTATATTCAATTTGCCACCATGATCAAAACTCAGTTTTCATGTACTATTAAAACTTTTCGAACAGATAATGCTATGGAATATCGGGATTCCTCTTTACTTAATTTTCTTTATCAAAATGGCACTGTCATTCAACGTTCTTGTCCTCATACTTCCCAACAAAATGGGCGTGCAGAATGAAAACATCGTCATATTTTAGACTCTGTTCGTACTCTTCTCCTATCCGCCTCATGTCCAGAAAAATTTTGGGGGGAAGCAGCACTCACTGTTGTATATAACATTAATCGAGTTCCTACCTTAGTTCTCCACAATTTATCCCCTTTTGAAAAATTGTATAGTAAAACTCCAGACTACAAAATTTTTAAACCTTTTGGATGTGTCAATTTTGTTCTTTTGCAACCCCATGAACATATTAAATTGGAACCACGTGCTCGTTTGTGTTGTTTCCTTGGTTATGGGATTGAATACAAAGGATATCGTTGTTAGGATCCTATTTCTAATAAATTACGTATTTCTCGTCATGTTACCTTTTGTGAAAACACTATGTTCTTCACTCTATCTAAATTCCACAATTCTATCACTACTGAATCATTGTTCTTCACTAATCCCTCTATTGAGTTATTTCCAAGTTCTAACACATGTGGTTCTGATACTCTCACGACTGATCCATGCCCACCTGCGTCTCAAGAACCTGTTACAACTGTTGATCCTGCACCTACACCTCCACTTGACACCACTCTCCGTCGGTCATCCCGAGTAAGAGAAACTCCTTCTTACCTTAGAGATTTTCACTGTTATTCTACTATTGCAACACTTCACGAATCTCACTCTTATCGGGATGCAAGTACTAATCCTCTTTGGCAGCAAGCTATGACTGAGGAAATTCAAGCCTTGGAGAAAACTCATACTTGGGACCTAGTCGATCTTCCTCCTGCAAAAACTCCTATAGGTTGTAAATGGATTTACAAAATCAAGACTCGTTCAAATGGGTCTGTTGAACGTTACAAAGCTTGTCTAGTAGCCAAGGGTTACAATCAAGAATATGGAATAGACTATAAAGAAACATTTACTCTGGTGGCTCGATTAACATCTGTTCGCAGTTTATTAGCCATTGCAGCCATCAGAAAATGGAAACTTTTTCAAATGGATGTCAAAAATGCTTTTCTCAATGGTGATTTGACTAAAGAGGTTTATATGAAACCTCCTCCTGGTTATCATTCTTCTTATAAAGTTTGTAAGTTTTTGCGAGCTTTGTATGGGCTAAAACAAGCTCCTTGGGCCTGGTTTGCCAAATTTAGTACAACACTTACTCAATTTGGCTTTGTCTCTAGTAAATATGATTCTGCATTATTCACTCGTCACACTGACCATGGACTTGTCATTCTGTTACTATATGTTGATGATATGATCATAATAGGTAGTGATACATATGGGATTTCAGAAGTTCAACATTATCTCAGTCAATATTTTGAAATGAAAGATCTTGGTTCTCTTAACTATTTTCTGGGTCTTGAAGTTTCACATAATTCTCAAGGCTATTATCTATCTCAAGCAAAGTATGCATTTGATCTACTTTCTCAAGCAGGTCTTACAGACAGTAAAACCATATCAACTTCTTTGGAGCTCAACTGCAAACTTACTCCTATAGATGACACTCCTATAAATGATCCCACACTATACTGCCAACTGGTCGGGAGTCTGGTTTATCTCACTGTCACAAGACCTGACATCTCTTATGTTGTTCATTTAGTAAGCCAATTCATGTCTGCTCCCCGCTCATCTCATTTTACTGCTGTAATTCGGATTCTTCGTTACATTAAAGGAACTCTATTTCATGGTTTACACTTCTCTGCCAATTCCTCTTTGATATTATCTGGCTATTCTGATGCTGATTGGGCTGGGGATCCAACTGATCGTCGTTCTACCACTGGTTATTATTTCTTTTTGGGTGATTCTCTTATTTCTTGGCGTAGCAAAAAGCAAACTTTTGTTGCCCGCTCTAGCATTAAATTAGAATATCGTGTCCTTGCTGATGCTACATTTAAATTACTTTGGTTACAATGGTTACTAACTGATATGGGTGTCACACACACTTCTGCAACTCCAATTCATTGTGATAATAAAAGTGCTATACAGATTTCTCACAATGATGTTTTTCATGAACATACGAAACATATTGAAATCGATTGTCATTTTGTACGCTACCATGTCACTCAAGGTACCATAATTTTACATTCTGTCTCCTCTGCTAATCAAACAGCTGATATTTTCACCAAAACACATATTCCCACTCAGTTTCAAGACTTGTTTAGCAAACTCAAACTGGTATCCACGATACCACCTTAAATTTGAGGGGGGATATTAATGTGAAAGGAACGGTATGACTTGTCAACAAATGCAACTTCTCCAACTTCACCATGTGCACTGTCCAGCTACTATCTCCAACTGCTTCAGTTATTATCTCCTTTAATCATGACTGTAATTGTGTATATCAACTAATATAAATAGGTAGCATTGGTTGTATATTAAGATATCAAGTTGTATAGAAATACAATACATTTTTTAACTTTCTCTCGAATTCTCATCTGTTTAATCTGTTCATGATTAGAAGGCAGGCAATGGCATTCAATCCCATAGCAGATAGAAGGATTTGATTAGGTTGTTGAATGTTGAGGACTCTCCCAAAAATAATATATGCATTTATAAAGAAGATAAATCAATCAAAATCATGACAAAAAAAAAAAAAAAAAAGGATTACTTTTTGTTTACTCAAATCAAATCTCATGGCCAATTTTGTTATATCTGTAGTTTGTCCGCTTCAGAGTCCTATACGTAGATCACAAGTCATTTTCTCAGTCACCCACTGCAAATCAAAATCATTACTAAGTATTCAATTAATTACTGAGTTAATTAAATGATTAATTAATAATCATTAATATATATTGACACTGATATAATCGTTAATCAGATTCACGGACAGAGTAATGGAAGACATTTAAGAAAGAGGGCACTCTAATTGACACAATATTAAATAAGACAGTTAAAAAGGCAAGATGAACAATGATGGTGTACCCACCAAAAACTTCTTTTATAGAGTGTTAAATGACCACTTCAATTGGCCTGCTCATCACATTAATCACTCCATTTATGTGTTCAGGTCCTTCTATTCAATTTTCTGATCTTCTGTGATCATAAAATGGATTTAGGGGCACTTCCAAACAAAAAAAAAAATGGCTTTAGGGTAACATGGAGAGGACATGTACGTACAATTCTATATCTTTAAGTTTAAATAAATTGGTAGAACAGGTCAAAAAAAAAAAAAAAAAAAAAAAAATGGTAGAAAAATTTATGTTTATATGAAACAAGCTGATCAATTTTTTTTTTTTTACGTCATGATACTTCTATAAGTTTTAATTAAAAATTTATTATACAAATCAATATATATAATTTTTTATATTATTTTATAAATAGTTCATATATAATAAGCTTGATTCATAAGTTTAGATACAACTCTAATGTATCAGCTTAGGTAATTTTATTTTTCCCTTTTCTGTAAATTCTACCATATATTGAACGAGCCATATTTAAACTGGAAGCATCTTAATAAGGATTTCAAACTCCTATTTACTTAGATGTTCCTGATTAAAAGATTTGTAACATAGTTGACATGATTTTTTTTTCTCGCTAAATTTTAATTTTAATTGAGATTTAAATTTGAGATTTTACGATTTTAAAATCTAACTCATTAGTAATTTAGCACTAGTTGAGGCTTCCGAATTTGATGGTTGGCTTATTTTGCTTGTAAAATGGAAAAGAGATAAACTTCATGTAACACCAAATGACCAAAAGTTAATTATCGCAATTTAAAGAACATAAAAACGCACAAAAATACAATATTAGAGACCAAATGTATGCATATACCAATAATTAGGCCAATCTAATTTGTATATGTAATATGAAATTAGGTGAATTAATTTATGAATATAAAATATAAACGAAAATAAAGAGAAGAATAAATCACATAAGAAGACAAGATTTACGTGATTCGGCAATCTGTTTACGTCCACGGGAGGTTCGATGTTCTTTCTTATTAAGAGAGCTGATTGTTAATATAATAAATAAACTAGGGTTTCAACCCTTTAAATAGCAATTGATTGATCCAAAAATACATATTTACCCTTAATCAGTGCTCCAGAGCTTCGCTTCTCTGCACCTCCTCGATCCTTTTCTTAACTTGGAACTATAAGTGTAAATTGATTATGAGTCATTATTATTTAACAACAGATTGTTTACTATGAGTAAAAGGTTTTGTGGTCAAATCTTTATTTACTATTACAATCTTTTATAGACTGTTTTCACCTTATTGAAATTTATGAAAAAACATGACTATCTTTTTATATCTAATTCATAATTTTTAGGTCTATTATTAAGTTCATGGCATAAATTCTCCTTAACAAATAATAATAAAAATAATAATCTTTCAGTCCTATAAAAATAGGCTCATTTTTCCTTTTGAAAAGTAATTAATTTATTAATTTTCTAATATGTTTTTATTTAAAACTGAAAATTAAACTCTGAAAAATTAAATGTTAAATTTTAAACGTTGAATATAGTAAATACTGAAATTTTTAAACACTGAATATAATCAATGTATTTGATAATTATTATTATTGAAAATTATTAAGAATATACTAAGAGTATAAAAATTACTTAAATAAAAAATTTTAGGGTTTTTAATTTGTTAATAAGAAATTTAAGAATATGCTAAAGGTATAAAAGTCACTTTAATAAAAAAAATTTAAAAATTCAATAGTTGAGCGTGTTCAGTAAAAATTTTAAATCAAATATTTTAATTTATCTTTTTAAGTGATTTTTACTTAATTGAAAATTTTAAAATGAATATTTTAAAATTAATAAGTACTGAAAATATTAAATTAAATAATAAATTGGATTATTAAACACCCTCTTAATATATATCTTTATCGACATAAGTCATTTAATTTTAATAAAATAATATCATATATATATATCTAATACTAATTAAAGGTTATATTAGAAAAATATTAGCAAAATTTATTAATTTAACTATATTAACTACATTTTTCTCAATATATGTGAAAGTTAAAATAAATCTATTTTTATGGGACAAAGGAAGTTATAAAAATAAAATTTTAGTGACATTAAAATTATTTTCAGACTTGAAAAATTTCGAGTTTAAATTTTAATAAGAATTGAATTTATCAAAAAAAAAAAAAAACTAACAATAAAATAAATAGACAAATTAATGAGTTAGAACTCAAGAATATTAAAATCTTTTTCAAAACTACAACTGATATTTTAAATTCAAATTTCAATAAGAAACGACATAAAAAAAAATAATATAAATAAACAGACAACAACACTTCTGTTTTGATCACAAATTTCCCGGAAATTTAATTTTCTCGGAAAATGATAATCTCATTAATGGGTCATTGTCTCACACTAATTACCACGCCTACATCACTTGTTTTTTTCTAAGAAGTAAAAAATATTTTATGGTTTCTTCCAAAGTTTTGACAATTAAAAGCCTGCAGAGTAAACGGCTATATATATAATACTACTAGCTATGTGTATATACAATTAAGAGTTTGTTTGCTTGTCTAGGGCAGAAATATTTATCAGATGTAACTGCCTATACTTTTATTGACTATCTACTCATACTATCTACCGTACGATTAGTTGACCTTGTGATATTATTTATATCAAGTGCTTGTGATTGTAAATGCATTTTCCGTCTTAGGAAGTTTATATATCTAATATGAGGAGAGTCTATATATTCCCATCTTGTGAGATTTCAATTTGAAGTTCCTGAATTTCTAAATTGAAATATTATTCTTGTTTTTTAATCTACTACATGACAATTAATACTATTTTGAAATTTAGTGATGTTATAGTCGTTTTTTTGAACTGCTGAAATCGTTTTAAATTATTCATTCCATTTTATAATAATAAACGTTTTAAAGAGTTGTACACGTATTAAGAAAATCATTAAATAATTTTAATCTTAATTAAAATAGATAAATAAATCATTATTTTATCATTAAAACTCATCTTTTTTTTTCTTATCAAAACTTAATCACTAATAGAGTAAAATAAGTATTATATTTTTAATTTAATTCACTAATAGGATTTAATATTAAAACTCTCACCAAAACCCTATTAGTGATATTATGAAAATTTAATTTAATTAAATTAAATTTTCACTAATAGGAGTATTATATTATGAATTCAAACTTCAATAAAAACATATTAATAAAAAAAAAACTGAAAAAGAGAATTATTTTTTTTCCGCAATATATAAACACACACATGAACATATACACACTTTAAATCTTGACAATTTTGAAGAGATACGCTAATTCTTATATCCTACACACACTCACACTACACGACTGATATTAGAGATCAAAGTCTCAGCTCACTCTTTCTTTGAGATAATCTATTATCTCAAAAAGAGTTAATTATTTAATTATTTGTCATAAATTTTCTATTTTTAATTCAATAAAGTTCAAGCATATATATAAGATGTTGAGACAAATATTTCTACATATAATTGATTAATTTAACATGTAAAGTAAAATATTATTTTTTTTTTTCTGTATCATAGTCAATTTTTAATTTGCTAATAACCATGATGGTTTTGTCTACTAAAAAGGGTTTCTAAAAATAATATAACAAAAATCAAATACAATGGATTATTGATTTCCTATTTATAAACAAAAACAGTTTGTTATCAATTTCTATAATTGATAATTTCGTGAGCTTAACACTATGAACAACATTTCTTTAGAAAATATAAAAATTTAATTTCCTTTTTCTTGAGATTATTGCTTTGTAATAATTTATAGAGTTTCAAAATTTCGGAGAGGAAAACATGGCAAGAAAGTTTGGACCCTTTCAATTAATTACATTATTACTAAACCTAGTAAAACTAACCTCTATTAATAAAAAATTAAGCATTGCTAAATACAGTAGTATTTTTTTTTTCTGTCTCATTTAATTTATTAATTATATATAACATTGATATTTGAAATTAATAGCTTTAGATAGTTATATAATATTAGTGGATAAGAAAAGAAGTTTTAGCATGATGAATTAATAGTAATATTTTTTAGTTAATCATCATGAAAAACCTAATTAATTATAATTAATTAATTACTAAGATAAATTTAGTAGATTGATTGTCGTGAAACTTAGGGTTTAAAAAAAGGGCTTGGCACAAGGTTTAGAAGCTTCCCCACTGAGACAAAGAATCTTTAGCTCTAAGATTGAAGCCGATGCTATAGCCTTGAAAATGTAGAGACTAGAGTTGACAAATATATATATAGATTTTTTTTTTTTTTTTTTTTTACAGAAAAAAAAATATATACTATATTCTACTCCACAGTATTGTTAATAGCACCGTAATCCATATAACTAATTAAAATTGGAAAAAAAAAAAAAAAAAAAAAACGAAAGTTAAAAACACTCCAAAATAATTATATTATAAATTTACAAGTTATAATGTCATTAATTACTATTAATTATAATTTTTTAATAAATAGAAAAATTATATAATTAAAAAATTTTAAAATTATAGTTATAAACACACTATTATAATACTATAAAATAGTGAAAATTGAAATATAAATTTTTTTAGAATATAAATTAAAGATAATTAAATAAACAATAGAAGGGAATAAAAAAAAAATGTAAAAGTGTGATGAAAATTTTAAATGTAATGCATGAATGCATAACATTATCATTTCAATAACCATTAAAAAAATTAAATTGAATCCATTACTATATTTACCATATTAATTACAGTTAACTCAAAAATTATGTCAGTTGTTCTGTCAAATTGATTTTAAATTTAATTGGTTGCAGTTCAGTTATTAGTAAATAATAAATGTTTTTTTCTTTATAATAATAATATATTGTCAATTTATAATTATCACAAGCTATTAATAAATATATTATATATGTTGTGCACATTTCTTTTTTCTTCTTTTTTTTTTAAAAAATTTTTATTTAGTTAAACAAAAAATTAACTCTCTTTTCTTATCTATTTAATTATTCAATGCTTCTAGCAAAATTTAAAATTTAAGATTTTTATAAAATAAACACTGACGACATGCCTGACATAACCCATATTATATTATATTGTATTTAATTAATGCAAGCCATTTTAGACTTCTAAAGTAAAACTTACATTACATTACTAATTTTATCTTGCTTAATATATAAGGTAAGTGGTTTTTAGAAATTAACATACTATTTAAAAATAATTATTTATTATATCAATCAACTTTAGCTTAATAATACTAGAACCATTACAAAATAATAATGAGATTATAAATTCAACCCTCAATTCGAATTTAATTAAAATAAATAAAAAATCTATTTAAAAGTCAATTGAGTGAAGTAATAATTCAATTACTCATTTTCCACCATTCAATATTTAATTTTTTTTTTTAATTTTACTTTAATTGAAATTTAAATTCGTAACCTAATAATTGTGCACGTAATTAATTTTAGAACTACTAAATTAATGATTTATTTAAATAAATAGTTGAAAGTTAGCATTTGATATTTGAATTCTTAATAACTAGTCGAAATGTATTTGATAAATTTAACGTTTAAAGTAATAATTCAAAATTTAAATTCAACATATTAAATTTTTTTAACTATTTGTGTTTAACTTTTCAACTATTATTAGCTATTAACTATTAACCCAACCGTTGAACCAAAAATACCCTGAAAGAAGACTTATTGGTACCACTGAATACAATTCAATTAAGGCAGTGACATTCTCACTTACCCAGAAACAACATGTATACCCTCTTGTTTTTTCTTTGAACATTTAGTTTGTTTAAGAAAAAGAAAGAGATTCAAAATCTTTTGGGAATTATATATATATATATATATAGAGATTTAGATTATTGAAAAAACTTTTAATTTGTTTTATCTGAATATCCTTTAGCAAACTAACCACATTACAAAGCTGAATTTTAGGTGATTTTTTTTTAGTTGTTTTTTTTAATAATATTCCCATTTTCAAAATTAATTGTCACAAAGAGAGAATTTTTTTAAACCCCAAAAATCACATTTATATTTATTTTTACAATTATTTAAAAATTTTAGGGAGGATAAGGGTGCAGCAAGGATAGGAGTGCTAAGGCCACGCCAAAATTCTGCGCTGGAATGGTACCTATCAATTGATAATGACGGTAATTTAAAACCAACGGCTATGATCAGTCCCATCCTGTCAGTGTTTTAATGGTTGGATTTTTATCAATCACAATGGCTACACGTCCATTTCTGTGATTTGTGTTGCATGGGATCATTTATATATTCATGAATTATTATTATAATTAACTATCCATTTAATTTAATTTATTATTACGATTATTATTATTATTATAATTTAAGTCTCCTAGAAATCTGCCGTATTTAAAACTGCATGCCGTTGAAGAAATGTCCTCATAGTCTAAATTTCATTTTTTTTTTTCAAAAATAATTATTCATTTGTGATTTGTCTTATATAATTACAGTTATAGAGAAAAACTTTTCCATAAATAGCAAGAATATATTGGTAGTTTTCAAATCCTTTTTGCTAAATTTCTGTAATGTACACAATAAAAATAAATTTTACCCTAATATCTTTCATACATGTGTGTAATCTTTCTACATGCTATTATAATTATAACATATATAACATAACATTTTCTTGCTACATTAATTTTTTTAAAATATATATATATATATATATATATAAATCTGTTAAAATTTAAATTCTTAATTAATCTCCTGCATTACAAGACAAATAAAACTATTAATCTATTGACATTAATTTTATTATAATACTTGAAAAGTTATTCAATCTAGCTAAAAGTTCAAATTTATTTGCATTCTAAAAAATTAATCAACTAACTATATTAATAAATGCTAAAAAAAAAAAAAACTATATTAACAAAATACAGAGAGAAATAGAGGGTTCATGAGAAATTTCAAGAAAAAGATTTTACTATAATATCTCTTAAGCTACTAGTATACATGCACATTTATATTATTTGTACATAAATGGGATCAAAACAAGAAAATGGCAAAAAAAAAAAAAAAAAAAAAAAAAAAAAGAAAGAAAGAAAGAAAGAAAATTTGAAAGATGAATAAACATCATCTTTTTAATTAATTAATGTTCTTTAATCTCATTCTCATTAGCTTCTAATGAAGATAAACAAGGAGTTATATGAATCTCCTCTTGATGATGATCAACTTCTAAAGAAGAAACACAAGGAGTAGAAGAAGAATCATCAGAAAAAGAAGAAGTGTAAAATGACAAAGGAGAAGAAGGACAACAAGAACAAGAATCACTAGTAGTAGTAGTAGTAGTGGTGGTGGTGGTGGTGGTGATAGTAGTAGAAGAATTAGAAGAAGCAAAAGCAAGACCAACAAGCAAATCTACAAAAGCACCAATAATATACCCATGATTGCTTTTTCCATTAACTTTCAAATAACAAGATAATAATTCTTCAAGACCTTCCCAATCTTTTAATCCATGAGCCTCCACCATTTCTTCCATTGATTTCTTGAAATCCAAATAAGGGTCTTGAGAGTCCATTGACAAAACCACACTTTCTTTAAATGGAAACTCATGACCATTACTATGATGATTATTATTCTTTAATTGTTCCAAGATTGAGCTTGTCTCTTCAGGCTCAAAAAAAAGCCTTTCTGACCTTAAATCTTTAATAACAATCTCTGAAGATTCAGAAGAAGTAGAAGGGTTAGGGAAGCAAGATTCAGGAGTATTTTCTACCAAATCAAGATTTGTATTCTTGAAAATGTTATTATCATTGATTCTGAAAGAAAGGGTTTTTGGTTGTTGACAATAAACAGGCCAAGACCATGAAGATCTTGATAATGATGATGATGATGATGATGATGATGAAGAGGAGAAGTCTGTGTTAATCTTGGGAAGAAAATTAGGAAGCTTCATTTTCTTGCCCATGTGGGTTTGTTTTTTGGGTATTGTGTGTGTCTAAGATATGTAGGAAAGGTAAAAGAAATGTGAAATTTTGAGAGTTTATGTAGGGCATTAATGGGTAAGTAAGAAAGAAAGTAGATTTTAAAGAAAGAGAGAAGAGCGGTAGAGAGACAGGTGGGTGAAATGGGAAGAGAGAGAGAGGGATTGGTGGGGTTGGGTCTTTTATTAGTTTTTTTTAAATTAAATAAAATAAATTTCTTGTTTGTGTATTAAATTTTCTTAGCTTTAGAAGTAAATGTTGTTTCAGTTGAGGTCATTAAATAATACAATATAGTATTTGTATATGGTACATATGTTGAATAATAAATAGGGTTTTTCTAATTCTGAAACACTCTTATTACTTTTTCTAGGTTCTTGTAGCTCAATTACTCCATCTCCTAGGTGACATGTAATTATCTTGTTTCTGAGTTATATAAAAAAATTTGAACATTTGAATCTTTTCAAATGAACAAACAAAAAAAAAAAACTAATTAATTGATTAATTAAGAATAGTATAGGGTTTAATTATATATATATATTATCATAAAAATTATATTAAATTATTATTATATTTTTAAAATTTACTTATTTATTTTTTATTTATATATTAAAAATAAATACAGTAATAGAAATTTATGTTAATATAATATATTTACACATGTTCATAATTTATTTATGAAGTAAATAATAATAAATTTATATGATCGAAAAATATGCATGCTTTTTTAAAATTTTTTTACTAAAAAAGGGCTCAAATGATAATTGATGATATATATATACTCTAAAAATCAGTTATTATATTTTTTTTTTATAATTTATCAAATTAAAATTTAACTTAAAATTACGATATATGATTATTAAAATATAAATATATCAAATAATTATAAAGTTCATGTATATATAATAATAATTGTATTTAATAATATCGTATTATTATATATTAATTAATATTGTATTACTATATTTAATACTCCCTCCATTTCATATTAGATGACGTTTTGAAAGTTTTATATTTTTCACAATAAATGATGTTTTAGAGTATCAATAAAGTATTTATTTACTTTTTTTTTTTTCATTTTTACTCATTTTTAATCTTTATTAAATATATTCTTTGGAATTTAGAGAAATACTTAATAAGAACAATTTTGTATTTTTTTTCTCTAATTAAAGTGAGTTAATTAGTTTCTTAATACTTGTGCATATTTTCAAAACGTCATCTAATATAAAATGGAGGGAGTAATAAACTATTCATTGGTAATTGATTGATTTTCTTATTAATTAATTTATAAAATTGACATTAACTAATTTGAAATCAATTCAAATCAAATTATAATATTAATGATGAGGTGGCAAAATATAGTGAAATCTCTCTCTTAGTTTTAAGATTATATAGTAATATACATATATGATGAGTAGTAGACCCAATCACTAATTTGTGAGCCGTAGTTTTTAAATTTTCCATTAATTCATTAATTACCTAAATGGTAGATTAGTTTGAACTTTGAAGAGTACTTAAGCACCAATTTTGAAAAAAAACTTAGATTAAATTGCATAAACCCCTTCTCTATATGCCCTAGCTAGTCCTAGGCTTCGAATTAATACTCGCAATAAAATCTAATGAGTTTTTTTTTTTAAATTAATTAGATTTGACTGAAATTCAAATTAATTTATAACATTAATTACCATTTCATTTGAATTTATAATCTCATAGTCCTAAAAATAATTATAATGCTAATGAGTTTTTGTAAAATCTAATGGATTTAAAATCTAAGGATAAGGTCAAGTTAACATGCAAATAACCATTCTAATCCGACTCACTCTAAGAATCTTTATTCAATATACATAAAAACTCATGGTTTATAAATACTCCATAGATCAAACTTCATAAGTATGGGCACTACTTCGATAATTTGAATTGCTTCAATTACATTCTCTTTCAAATAATTACTAACTTAAGTATCGGAGTCTCTCTCGGGGGTCAGTCCCTGAAAGCCCTTGATCCGTTTTTTTTCTATTTACAGATTCTACCCCTTCGAAAGACCTACAATCAACAGTATCAAGTGATGTTGGACTCATCACATTTGATTTACATGGTGGGATATGACTCCTTTCTCATTTTTTTTTTTTTTTTTAATTTCATTTAGAGGAGATAAAGTTTAACTAGATTTGTAAATCTAATTTCAATTTGACCATTTAAATTTATTCATAATTTAAAGATTACAAGAAATTTAAAATGATTGTAATTCGTTAAAAATCAATTCACAGAATTCATTGACTTCACCTATGGTAATTAATCATGGTCATAAACAAATTTAGAGGAAGTAGTCTTGTTGTTTAGCATGACACATAGTGGCACCCACTGGCTTTGTTAGTTATATTTAAACTAATTCTTAATTAACGAATATGATCCATTAATTAAAATTATTAATGTAAGCACCAAACCAGAGAAAATCCCAATCTATACAATATGTTAGATCCATTTCCATGATTAAATAATTTCTGAAGTACTGCAAAAACAAGTTCTTTCATAGAAATAGCAATATATTTTATTAGAAATGTCAATTTAAGGGGCGTTTGATATCACTGCGATTTTCTGTTTTTTTTTTTTCAAATTTCAAAAAAATAAGTATTAGAAAATATTTTTAAAAAAATTATTATTTTTTATTTCTTTCATATTTATTCAGAAACATTTTGAAAACAGAAAACTAAAAATAACAAATTTTAGTTTTCAAAATTTTATTTTTATTTTTAAAAAACATAAAATATAAAAAAAAAATGATAAAGAACTTTAACACTGTAATGACGGGAAATTCTAATAAGATAACAAAATTTTCCCTTTTCACATATATAGAATAACTTACACTATGCATGGATGATGGTAAATTTAAAGGAAATGGAGAGAAATAAAGAGAGAATTAATATCTATCTTGTTTGGTATCTATTTTTTTTTTTTAAAGGGAAAGGGAGCAATTCACCCTCATTCTCCTTATATAAGTTGAAATTGGTTATACTTCAATTTGGGGTGTTAAAAATTTCAACTCCTAGTGAGAGATTATAATTTATTTGTATAACTATTTTTACCCTTATCAATTTAACAGTATTCCATATAAGCTCTTATATATCTTATAAATGTTCTTCTTATTTTCTTTATTATTTATTTGGTACTTTTTTTTTTATCTTTTTACAATTATAATCTCCTTCCCTTACCTTCTATCCAAACAAAATATAACTATTTTCCCTCCATTCCCTTTATTAATCAAATTTTAATTTACCAAACAAAATAAGTTGAAATTTTCTCCCTCCCTTTAAAATAATTTCCCCTTCCCTTCCGGTTTTGTTGCCATCATAGTATTAGTTTTCTCTCTTTTTATTTTATAAATAATAAAGCAAGCTGATTTTTTTTTTTTTTTTTTGCCAATAGCTGAATTTTGGTGAGACAAAGGAAATGTTACCATTAATTTGCTTCTCTAATTAAGTGTTGTAAGTAAATTCTAATCACTCCTTAACATGCTATATGTGATTTAATAAGTATTAATTATTAGGCATTCTCATTATAAAATTAAAGAAAATAAAAACAAAAATAAATTCATGCCTACAATGACAACCCTGAGATGACGAAAAGCCTATGCGAGTTAATAAAAAAAAAAATTTCCTTCAAATTTACTTTACAATAATGAAAAAGAGTTTCAATTAAATCTATACATTACAATATTTTTTTAAAAAAATACCCTTTCCTCCAAAGAAGGGGAAAAAAAAAAAACGATTTAGTTGTCATAATGTGAATTGATGATGGAATAAGAAAAGTACACATATAATAAATGGAATAAGAGATTATAATTTAAGAATAAAATGACTATAAGACAAAATCAAATTGCTTGAAAATGTTAAAAACAAAAATTATCTCATTGTATAACCCTTTAGCTAGTAGTCATTAATTAATTAGTAAAAAAATAAAAGAATTTATATCATTCAAAGTCTTAAATCAATGATACGTGAAGTCTAACTCAAATGGCAAGAGCATTATTCGCACTATGTGAGATTTCGTCTTTATAGCGAGTGTAAGAGGATGACTACCCTCTGTTGTGTAGCCTACGGTACATTAAGCCCTTCCATGAATAAAAAAAAAAAAAAATACTTGAATGGACCGTTGAAAAATAATTATTTAACTAAATAAACAGTAAATAAAAAGAAGTAAGAAAAATTATTATGACTCAACAATTTTTAAGTCACATTACATTTTCTTTTATATTGATTATAGTTCAATTGAAATTGAAATTTATAAATATATCATAATTTTAATGATAACTAATTTTAAAAATAACTTCAATATCAATATCAGTATCTTTTTATTATCTAAAAAATAGACAAAAAAAATCATATTAACTAAAATGTATCATTACTCATTAGTTTGATATATGAGATAAAATTATATACTTGATGTTCCTCCATTAACTATTAGTTGCCATATATATAGGACTTACCTTTACAACACAAAAAGAAAAAGAAAATCCTTAGAAAGAACAAATTTAACTTTTGGAGGGAAAAAGAGAGAGTAAAAACTAAAAAGAAAAGAAAACAAAAACAATAAACATAAATGGGGCATATGGGGATCAAAATCATGTGTATGTACTTTAAGAAGGAACTCTTGATCACATGCCTCCATATGCATTCCAGAGGGTATAGATTGAGACTTGAGAGACGGACTTATATTTTGTTTCCTTCTCTATTTCATGGATAAATAAGTATATATATTATATATGTAGGGCACTTGAGAGATTTTTGTTCCTTACATTTCAATAAATGTGTACTATATTTTATTGATTTGAGCCATTAACTTCTTATTATATAATGTTGCAATTAATTGTATCTCTAGACAATAGCATAACCAGGATTTAAGTCAGGGTTGGACTGAATTTCAATAATTTTAAATTTCATATAAAATGATAGGCTGAATTTCAATAATTTTAAGCTTCATATAAAAAAAATCTACATAAAACGTAAAAAAAAAAAAAAAAAAAAATTGAAGCTTACCTGGGTTCTCCCCCTTAGGTCCGCGGTTGTCTCTAGATATAGTTTACTGTTGCTAATAATGTTTTGGCATAGTGGTAATGATTCAAGACTGAGTTTCTAGAAATAAAAAAAAAAATTTAGATTCAAGTTTCATCGAATTAGAGGTGGCATATGGATTGGGTCGAACGGTTCCGGGTCATTTTGAGTATTTTTTTTTTTGATGGGTTATGAGTGAGCCAAATTATATGTCAAGTTAATCCAAAAGAGATATTTCGGATCAAATTTGAGTTGATTTGTGAGTTTTTAATTTGATTGGGTCGAATCACCTGATTTTTTTAAAAAATTTATTTTGATTATAAAATTTTCATATACAATTTCAAAAAGATTAAAAAAATAAAAATAAGAATAACCAAATAATAAATTTTAAGTTAAATTATATTGAATATAAAATTTTCATATGTAAATTCAAAAAGATTAAAATAATAATAATTTAAGTAATATAATAACAAATTACCACAATGGTTAAAGTCTTACAAATTTTAATATATGATTTGTGGATCAATTCACGAATATATATATATATACACACTTTTTTTTTTCTTATATATATATATATATATATATATATATATATATATATATATGATTTTACATATATTTATATAATGATTATTCTCTTAAATATATATATAACTTGAGCAAATATAATTACAAATTACCAAATTAGTGCAGTGGTTAAAATCTTACAAGGTTTAATATATGATTAGTGGATTGATTCACGAATTTATATATATATACACACAATTTTTTTCTCTTATATATATATATATAATAACTCTATAAATTAATAGATTTTGACCGGTTTCAACATTATTAATTTATAGAGGTCATACTGTATATTAGATTTTGACCGGTTTCTAATTAGAGTTTGATATCTTATAAATAGGTCTACTATGTAATAATTTAGGGACATCTCATTATTAATAAAATTTTCAAATCTCATTATTAATTAAAAACTTCACTGATTTTTTTTTTTTTTTTTTGTTATTTAAACTTCTTCCCTAAATTATAAATGGGAAACAAATATATAAATCTATACTTTATTTAAATTTTAAGTTAATTGATTTCTACATAAGAGTTTTTTTCCATTCAAATGTTTTAAGTTTGAGAGCTAGTTTGCTATAAAATTTTCAATTCTTGATAATTATATTTCTTAGGACACTAATATAGTATTTCTTAGGAAGTTCACTTCCTTAAAAATGTTTTTAACATTGGATAAGGTGAGAGAATTAAATTTGGATTCATTAATTATTTAAATTATATATTCACTTATTACTATAGTAGATCATATTTAGGTATGCAATTTCTTCAGAAGTTAAGTAATTTACAAAGAATTGAAGTAAAATATATTTGATTAGTATATTTAACTTTCTTGGAAATATTATAAAAACAATAATATTTCACTATATAATTAAAATTAATAAAAATTAAAGGTAAAATAGTCAACTAATAACTTCTTAATTAGAGAAGTGCAGCTTTCCCCTCCCCTAAGAAAGTGACTTCCTCAATGTGAAGAAAATTAGACACTTCACTTCCAAGAAAATTATTATGATAATAGAAACTAAATATAATAAACTCATACACTTTTCAATAAGTCTAAATTCTCAAGTTAACTTTCAAGTAAGTTATTATGATAATGGAAACTGAATATAATGAACTCGTACACTTTTCAAGAAGTCTAAATTTCTAAGTTAACTTTATATATAGGATTCAGTATTCAGAGCACTATATGAAGTACTACAAAAGCGGCAAAATTTTCTCTTAAAAATTTTAAAACAACTGTATATTTAGAGTTCGAACTCGAGATTTCTAATTAAATTAGAACAACTTTTCACGAGTTAATTTACACTATTTTGAGTAAACGAGTCGCAATTTTAAAATATCAAAAATATAAAAATTATTTTATGAGTCAGTTTTTGCTTGTTTGAAATTAAACTGAAAAAGTAAGTTTTTTTTTAAAAATTTTCTTTCTTTTATAGGATGCGATGTCCCCCTTAAAATATTATTGTCTTTTTATATGGAGCTGTATATAGAAAGGTTGATATAATCTTTTTATCCCTTTTCTCAATATTCTTAAGGGACCATATATATATATATATATATATATATATATATATATATATATATATATATATATATATATATATATA
>CATKHJ010942087.1:0-10032 GCA_949750685.1 Vernicia montana
GATCTTAATTTCTTAAATACGAAAACGCAAATATTTCAAATTTATTTTAAAAATGATTTAAATATTAAAAATAATGTTAAATAAAAACATTTAAATTATAAAAAAAAATAATGTTAAATAATTATTTGAAATATGTGTGAAGTTAAAATTTAAATTAAAAATGTTTGTAAAAATTATAAAAAATAAATATAATATTAAACTTTAAATATTATAGTGTATAGGATAAAAAAAATTCAAAAATTAATAAATAATGTTATTTAAAAATAGATTGGGTCTATTTAATGAGTTGGTCCATACCCAATCCATATAACCTATGATGCACAGAAACTCTCAGGAGGTCGCGTTTCCGCGTTTCGGAAACGTTTTCTGATTGGAAACTCATGGAAACTTGTCCGAAACGTTTCGGGTACGTTTCAGTAATTTGAAAAACGTTTCGGGCACGTTTCCGTGAATTTTCAAAACGTTTCGGGCACATTTCTGTAATTTAAAAAAGTTAGAAACTTGTTTTCATAAACAGAAATCCGTTTTCAAGTGAAAAAAAAAAAAAAAAAAGTCAGCTTGCTCATATCAACCCCTAAATAAAAATATTTACACCCGACTTCATTTTTCCTTATATATATAATAATAATAATTATTATTATTATTGTTATATATATATATATATAAATTATTATTATTATTACTATATATTTATATATATTTGTAAATATATATTTATAAATTATTATATTTTTTGTATATATATAAATTAATATTTATAAATATACCCTTATATTTTTTTATATTTACGCGTTTTCCCCACGTTTCGTTTCCTATATTTTTTTAAAATACCGTTTCCGCGTGTCCGTTTCCCCGTTTCTCGTTTCTCCGTTTTCGTTTCCGTGCAACATAGCATATAACCCATAAATTAATGGGTTAAATGGACTATACCTATTTATTACCTATTTAATATTTAAATTACTCATTTATCACTTATACCCTAATTTAAATTGGTGGATATAAATAGGTAAATGGGTATGGGTGAAATTGTCACCTTTATACGTAAGTATGTGAAAGTAAAAGATATTGAAAAGTCTCTTTGTTATAACAGTAAATGAAATGGTCGAAGTGGAAACAATACATTCTAGTTTTGACAAATAAAAAAATAACACATATACAATTATAAAATGAACTGCCCTCACTTGCCTCTATACATCCACCACTGTTGCTATGGATTGATAATAATTAATTTAATGTAGAAAAAAGGGGTAGATGCAATTGCCTTGTATGCATTTTTTTGGGCAAACAATATAAGCAGTTAACATCAAACAAGTTGGAATAACCATCCTAATAACTTCATTGTCAAACGTATTCCAGCTGATACTGGTAACTGGTCCATCCAATAAAACTTGTGATTCTCTTTTTTCCTTGTTATTATTAATTTATCAAGTGAATAACCAATCACATGAAGAGAAAATATATCATGAAGAGTGATAATATATATAGAGTGGTGGATCCTGAGACGCTGAAGTAGCAGTTATCCTCCAAAATTTTTGAATTTTTTTTAATATATATTGAAAAATGACTTAAATTATTTTAAAAAATAAGTTCCAGCCCTAATTTTTCAAAAAAAAAAATTATATTATCCATAAAATTAAAGAATTAGATCCGCCACTATATACATATAATAAGAGAAATTCGTCATAATTTATTAGCACGGGAAATACTACTTTTCTTCATTTTTATTCAAAACTACTAGTCATATATTTTGAACTAGCAATTTCAATCTGCGCCAATAATAAGAATCAGTGTTCTACTTATAAACCAATAAAAAATTTGTCTCCATATAGCTAGTGAAAAAAAATCACAATATTGTGGATGTCACAACATAAAATACATTCATTTTAAAAGGAGTATTAATTGTTAATTACACAATATGAAATAACCCTCCAATTAAATAACTCTCAAGAAATTAATAAATTTTTTTAATATAGAAATAAATAAGAAAACTTAATTAATTAGTGATAATGAAAATGAATAATCTCGAGTACAAAGAGAAATTATAATAATCTTATTGCACAAGTTGATCTTTCTAACTAATTTGGATTGTTCACTATATATAAGATTATAAAGATCGCTTTACATGTTACTAGCTGTTAGCCATTGATTTGGTACTTGTTATACATTTAAAATTATTTGTCAATTATGATCATAATAATATTTAAAAATTTGGTGGTTCAAAATTTGATATATTCCACAAAAAAAAGTTCCCCAATTCCTATAGTGGGGAAAAAAAAGATGAAACCTGCCCTGCAGCTCTTCATTCATTGTTATGACTATCCTAGATTCCATAAGATATTATTTCATGGATGGAAGCTGGGAAATTGAGAAAAAGTGAAGACAAAAGGCTTGACTTAAACCACGTAAGTGTAGAAGCAGAACAGCTTGTATCCACACACTCTTCCATCCCATACATAAAATTGAGGCACAAAAGCAACCAACACTTCTCTTTTGTACCCCATCTAATTGAATAATGATTGTCATAAATACACTTCCCTTATAAAAAGTAGTACAAATCCGTAATTTAAAAACATTTAAGATACCACAAATACCCTTTCCATCTAAAATAATACTATATCCATTTCAAAATATTAATCGTTTAAAATTTCGACACATTAATTAAGAAAATTATTTAATTATCATAATTTTAAGATAAAAAGACGAAAATATCTTCTTTTTTTTTTATTTTGATATAGAGAAATAAAAATAATTAATACAAATATTTAGTGAATGAATAAACAGAGGGTAAAGTTGAAAAAATAAATAAATATCTTCTTATAATTTTAAAATAACAGATATTTTGGAAAAAAAAAATCTCTAAAACAACATAAATTTTGAAATGGAAGGAGTATTTATTTTAAAAGCAAATTAATTATTATTACTTATGACTTGGATAATGGATAAAAAGGAGGGGAAAAAAATGGATATAGTGCAAGCACCCCTTAGCTTCAAAGAAACATATTTATAGAAAATATTTATTCCTGTCTAGTATAAATGAATAAGAAATATAAAATTCACTTATAAATATAAAATTTGATTTAGTTATATTAATTTTATAAAATTAAATTAAAAAAAAAACTTTCATTATATTTCAAATGAATTTTACACAATTTTAGATTTCATTTATAACAAAAATTAAGAATCTTAATTTATACGAGTATTTATAATTGAAAATTGATTGGATTAAAAAGATTAATGATTATTATATTTGTATTGTTAATTTTTTTTATTTGTTTAATTGGGGATCTAAATTCATAACCTTGAAATTACTATTGAGTCAAAAGCTCATTGATTGTATTATTAGTTACTGATTATTAATTAAAACTCTTTTTTAATCAACTTTCTATTCTACTATGAATTAGGAAGTATTTTTTTTCTTCTATGATCATTGATTTAAGATGTGTAGTTATCTTGTCATTTTAAAAAAAAAAAAGTGTAGTTGTTATATTTGGACATCTATAATTTTGTCTTTTTAACTAATAGTTAGCAAAAATTCCATCATGTTAAAACCTCCATCTCTCCATCATGGTTCAATTGTAATCGGAATGATTAAATTAGAGGCAATGGCTAGTTGAATGGCATTGTTGTAAATTTGTTGGATACAAAGCATTATTATATTAAAAAAGAAAAGAAAGAAAATGAGAATCTTATAAAGAATGGAGAAAATGAAAATATTATTATTATTAAAAAAAAAAAAAAAGAGAGGATAACTACCCTATTTATCCATAGCAAATATGTAAGAAAGTTTTGGCAGATTCATGGGGAACCTTTCATTGGTCCAAAAGCCGAAAAACCTGCAACATTAACATCTACACAATATACTGTGAATGGGCAATGAAAAACTTGTCTGATCAATTCCATCCGGAAACTACACTTGAACCGCTCAAACCACAACAAAAAACCGAACCCATAGACCATCACAAACAACCATTATTAGAAGAAGAAGAAGAAGAAGAAGAAGAAAGAGCTAGTTGTGAATGGGATTTCACTCTTCAGACGGTGGTTTCCTCAACCAGCAGCGCCGCCGTATCCGACACCCTTGGCGTTATCGAATTTGACCAGACTGAAAATGTCGTTGCTACAGCCGGAATTGCGAGAAAAATAAGAATTTACAATATCAAGTCTTTGTTACCGCATCAAGGCAGCGGTACCGGTACTCAAAATCAACACAATATAACTTTTCTAGACCATACTAGTGCGTGTGAATACTACATATGTACACCGGCTAAGCTTAGTAGTCTCCGATGGAAACCTGGGTCCGATAACCGGGTTATAGGGTCCGGAGACTACGACGGAGTTGTAATGGAGTATGATCTTGAAAGGAGATTACCGGTATTTGAACGTGACGAGCATGGTGGCCGCCGGGTTTGGAGCGTGGACTATTCGCTTTGGGATCCGGTGGTGGGAGCATCCGGATCGGATGATGGAACCATGCAAATGTGGGACCCACGTTGTGAGGGTAGATGTGTGGCTACTGTTCAGCCTAGTTTAACGCGCAGGGCAGTCTGTTGTGTGGAGTTTAATCCGTTTGGTGGATCAATGGTAGCCGTTGGATGCGCTGACTGTAAGGCATACGGATACGATATCCGTATGATGGTGAAACCGGTATTGGTACTGGACGGCCATAGAAAAACCGTGACATACGTTAAGTTTATGGATTCTCTCACGTTAGTGTCAGCAAGCATTGATGGGTGCTTAAAGCTATGGAATTTACACGATTCTCAAATGATTCGCACGTACAAGGGACACGTGAATCATCGGAATTTTGTTGGGTTATCGGTATGGAGAAATGGAGGTTTATTGGGTTGTGGATCAGAAAATAACCGAGTGTTTGTATACGATAAGAGATGGGGCCGACCCATATGGGTGCACGGGTCCGAGCCAATGGATGACCATGGGTTTGTAAGCAGTGTTTGCTGGAGGCAAGTGGACGAAGACCAGTGTACGCTAGTTGCAGGAGGATCAGATGGGGTCTTGCAAATTTTTCAAGGCAAAAGAAAGGACCGTATAGCCACTGGGTAAATATATATAAATGTTATAACATGGTACGGTGAGATTTCACACAGTACACCGAATTAAGTAAGAATGTTTCGAAACTCATTTTGTTTTTGCTTATTTTAGGGGATGATCTGCAAATCAGAAGTTGTTTTATGAGCTGGAATGAGTATTAATACAGGGATTTTACTCTTTTATTGTTAGAAGAACTAATCAAGTGTTTCAGTACGTTGTTAATCTTCTTCTTTCTTTCTTTTCTTAATTTGAGTTAGGGTTTCTTTTGACAACTAATAATTAATTAATGGCTGGTTGGCCCCGCTTACATAAATTTTAAAAGAAAAGGCTCATGGCAACTTGGTCTGTTGATGATGCTTACTTCAAAAAGAAGTTTCAACCAATTTATGTTGTGTGAAATCTATGGATCGATTCCTCTGGGGCCAAAAAAAAAAAAAAAAAATGATATCTATGGATTCCAAATAATATAGTGGAATGAAAAAGTGAAATTAGGAATTTAGACGGGTCAATCTTGTTGAACTATGTTTCAAATTGATATCAAATCTTAAATTTTTTTTGTATCAAAATTTTAATTTTTCTTTCAGAAGATAATACCAATTAAAAATTTGGTTAAATTTTTGCTAACGTGGATACCGGAGCGTCACATCATCTTAACACTCAATATTCACGTCACTATCTAATCACATCAGGTATATAGGCTCACCAGATATAAATAACATTTTTTGTACCAAAACTTTGTACTATGTTTCAAATTGCTACCAAATTTTTAATTTTTTTCTTTTTGGTATAAAAACTTCAATTTTTCTTTCAGGAAATGATATCAATTGAAAATCCGGTCAAATTTTGCTAATATGAATGCCGGTACGCAATATCAGTTTAACACTCAGTATCTATATAACTATTTAATCACATCAGGTATATAGGCCCCATCAAATATTAAGAAATCCCAAAACACCAGATCAAATGATATAACAATAAGAAACAGATTCATTATTATAACCTCCATATCTATAATTTTCTTAGCAGATTGAGAAGATGATGACTAATTATTTTAAATATGACACAAATACAATTTCAACACAAATTTGTATGTGCTTCATAATTCAATTTTCAATGAGTACCATCTCCTGTAAGAAAAATTAAAATTTTGATACCAAAAAAAAAAAAATTAAAGATTTGGTACCAATTTGAAACATAGTGAAAAATTTTGGTATAAAAAAAGTTATTTTTTCTACGTAGATGCTCAGTGTCAAGCTTATGTGGCGCTCTGATATCAACATCAATAAAATTTGACCGGATTTTCAATGTATATCATTCCCTGAAAGAAAAATTGAAATTTTAATACCAAAAAGAAAAAAAATTAAAAATTTAATATCAATTTAAAATATAATGTAAAGTTTTAATACCAAAAAGATGATTAAATTAAACATCACAAACTCAGAAACTTTTCTCTCTCTAGAAATTTTTCTCCATCTTCTCTCTAAGCTTTCTACCTCTCTGGTTTTAGTTTTTTTTCTAGGGAAATCCCTTTCGTGGCTCTGGCCACCGGAAGGGATTTCCCTTTGTTAGTTATGCTTTTTTCTTCCTTTTGTTTTGCTTTTCTAATAATCAAGCTTAGGATCATGAATTTTTTTTGTCTCCCCTATACATGGGCTTCTCCTCTTTGTTTTTGTCTCCGATTTCATTTGGTCGCCGATCTACTGATATTAGTGATTTGGACTTTGTCTGGTTGTCTTGTTGTTTCAATATTCTATGGTTGAGGATCACTCTAACCATATATGGAGATCCATGCATCTATGGGTCTATTTGCAGGCCAAGCTTCTCTGCCATGGTAGGGAGGCTTCTTCATTTTGGTCTTCAGCGGCAGATCCAATAGAGCTTTGTGATTCCTTACAGATCTTGGTCTGTTTTTAGTTTAGGAGATTTAAGAAGGGTTTGGTCTAAGCTCCAACAGTGCAAAATCAAATGGTGTAGTCCAACTGCTCCCATGTGCTTCTGGGTGATTTCCTACTCTCCTTGGTCATCGACGGTGATGGTTGGGATAGTAGAATTTTCTAGACAAGGGTATGATAAGCAGGGAGTTAAAGGGAATTTCTCTAGTTCTGTAGGTCAACAGGCCGTTTCTTTCTTGGACTTCAATCACACTGACAAAAACCCCTTGATGGGCAAATTTACTTTGGACCATGGGTCCAAGTTTGTATTCTATAGTTGGATCTCCATGAAAATTGTATTGTTTAATTGTACTGCTTAGGTCTTTGTGCCCTTTTAATGAATATTTCCTTAATTTGGCAAAAAAACAAAAAAAAACCAAAAAGACTATTTACCCAATTAAGACATTCCATATATTTCACTCTCAATTTGTGGTTGTACATGATCTTTGTTACGTTCTTCTGTTAATTTGTCCACCACCATGAGATTATTGTTAGTTTATAAGACTTCACCATACACCAATCTCCGTTCTCCAGTAAAAGCTCTTCCCGCTGCATAACTATGGAGTTTTACAGTTTTACTTTTTCTGGATTTTTTTTCCTTTTTATGAAAATGTGGTACAGTAACTACAAAAACCCCATATTACATTTTTATGTAAAAAAATTAAAAAAAAGAGTGTTAAGTCCATGCTTATCTCCTACTCCTAATATGTAAAATTACATCTAGTGTATACAAATACTTGCTCAAATTAGAAACTCATGCTCACAATTAATTTAACTACCATAATACCTAGCAAAATTCTTGCGGAGATCAAGTTTACAGTTTTATCTCATACACTAAAATTAATAAATGATAATATATTTTAACTAATATGACAATTTTATCTATTTTCTTCTCAATAAAAACACATTGATACTTTTTTATTACTTTACTCACCCAAATAAATTTAGCATAATAGGATATATTCGAGTGACAAAAAAAAATTAAATTGGAATTCACTTTCCTAATACTAAAAAAGACAAATATTGTGCTAAAAAAAGACAAATATTGTACTTGATTGGGTGGTTTCCTTTTTTGCTAGAAATAGCAAAGAAAATTGTGGTCTGTTTGCCATGATATGCTGGAGTTTGTGGTATCAAAGGAACAGATGGGTTTGGAATTAACATTCCAGAAATGCGTACACAGTTGTTAATATAATAATATGGCAGGACAGACGATGATTCAATGGAAACAAGCTCAACTTAATGTAGCACATAATGTATCTGAAGGCCATAATTTGCATGATGGTGATGTGGTGTGGTATAGACCAGCAGCTGGATGGTTAAAAGTGAACACTGATGCAGCTCTGTTCCAAGACCAAGGTCGCATAGGGGTGGGCTGTGTTATCAGAGATTCCTTGGGTAAAATGGTTATGGAAAGAGCAGGAGTTGTCATGGGGTGGTTTACTGCAAGGGAAGCATAGGCGATTAGTGTAAGGGAAGCCCTCTCTTGGATCAAAGACAAGCAGCTGGACAATTGCATCATTGAATCAGATGCACTCCAGGTGATTGAAGGCATTAGAGGACCCCAAAGACAATCTTGTTTTCATTTACTGATTGATGATTGTAAGAGTTTAGTTAAGCACTTTAAGGCAAGTGCAGTTTCATTTTATTTGTAGATTTGCGAATAATGCAGCCCACCTTGTTGCAAGGGCTGCTCGTTCTATGTCAAGGTCAAGAGGAGTGGTTCCTTAATCCTCTTAGTTTTATTGTCAATGTAATAGCTTCTGAAAGTTTAGCTTAATGCAAGTATCATTGATTTAAAAAAAAAAAAAAAAAAGAGAAATATTACTTTACTCAATTTTTATCCTTATTGCTAATTAAAGCAAACCAAATATAATTTTATCATGCACGATAAGATATAGTTTAATAGTAACTTGAGCTATAGGCTCATGATTGAACCCCTCTTCCCAACGCTCTAAAAAAATATAACTGTGTTATATTAAAATAATCAATTTAGTTTAATTGGTGTTTTCGTTTATTTTAAAAGTGCAAACAAACATGCTTATTACATTTGAGCAGAGTATACTGATATTAGAGAAAACATAATAATACGATATAAAAGAAATGGGTTTCAATTTAAATTTATTGTTATATCCAACAATTATTTATAATATAATAAGAATATAATCTTATTGTTTTGTGAATTAACTTGTTAGCTCGTCAATGACACCTTATGAATGGAAGCAAGGAATGCAGTAATATTTTATCTTTTAAAATATTAAATATCTTATTTATTGTATTATATGTTATACTATATATATAATAATTGAATCATATTTATTTTAATTTTTATATATGTTGATTCAAATATATATTAATAAGAGAAGTTAATAGTTTGTTTGGTATTTTTGTTAATTGTTTTTTTTTTTATTAGAGGTTTATTAGGTTAAAATAACATTACATGCTACACAATAAGGGGATAACTTTCCCTTTTAACATCTCTCACTAAATTAGTTATAATTTTTGTGGTTTGAGAGATATTGTTGTTATTAATTGTTGATTTTTTATTTTTGTTTCTTAATTATAAAAAATATATACTATTGGTAAAGTTTTAGCAATATATATATATATATATACCAAACAAAATCTATTGCTAAAATTTATTTATTTATTTTTGTTATTTAGTGTTTGAAAACATAAAAACATATTGTTACAACGAGCAAAAAAAATATAAAAAGTGATTTTTTTTATTTTTAAATTTATTTTCAAAATATAATTTTTTAGCATAAAAAGCAAGAATAAAAAATCAATAAAAAAAATAATACCAAACAATTCTTAGGCTCCATTGTTTTACAAAAAAAAAAATAACTTTTTTAAAAAATATATTTTTCAAGGAAAATAATTTTTAAAAAATTTACTTTATGTTATTTAATTAAAACATTAAAAAATTTCAATTTATAATACCATGAATATGTTTATACTCATAAGAAATTCACGTTTTTAAATAAGAGAAAAAAAAATATAAAAATGCTATATTATGATGGTCATAGGTGATCAATGATGTTGTTAGTTG